>SKCR01027414.1:0-116070 GCA_019454045.1 Zanthoxylum bungeanum
CCATGACAGGGGTACGATTTCACATTTGTTGCTTCTGTTGATTCTGATGAAGTTCCCTAAACAAATAAAAATAGCTTGAAAGGGTTGAACTTTCTACTTGTTTGAAGGCCAATTTTTCTGGATATATAGAAATAGCTTGAAAGTATAAAGATGGGTTCTTTTTGCTGCTGTCCATGTATTGATGAATTTGAAGAGTACACGAACCCAAGCAACTCAATATATCGTCGCTGCATATGCCTAAGGTTCTTTTTCCACCAGCTAGTAAATGGGGTATGCTTTGAATTTGTTGTCATCCAAACCTTTTCAGTTTTCTATCTTTATAATCTATGCAGCAATTTTTTTCATTGGTTTGATCTCCTTACTTTTTTTATTGATGCTGATGGCTGTTACTTGTTAAATGGGTTTGGAACGTAGGGCTCATATGGGTGACAACTAGGCTTCAAAGTCTCCCTTGCTGAGGTTTCGTCTAGGTTTTACCCAACTAATTGATATATACGGTTGATCGGTTTGGTTAAATTTTATATCAATAGAAACGACGTGTATTCTGTTCCAATTGTAGTAATCCTCCAATTCCTTGGGAATTTTAGAATCACAAAATTAAAGGAAATTTCTAAAGGAGAATCTAATTATAGTAAGAAAGCTCCTTGGATTCCCTGTTACCTGTAGAAAGGAATGTCCCTTTGTTTTACTCGCAATGCCCATAGATTAAACTTACCTTTTAGCTCATGTGGTATTTGTACTTCTGCATTGTGATCCTAGGGAGTTGTTTGGAAGATTTTCTTCCATGTTCGTGTACTTTTCACTAACGATTCTACAGCATCTATGGTCAGAATTTTATAACCAAATGGATTGTCGATCTCATCACACTTGATTATAATCGAGAAGCTAATTTGGGGAGATTACTTTAAATTATAAGATTTTTCTTTGCTTTCTGTGGTTTTTCAGTAATAGTTATCCCCTTCCTATCGGATAAAATGTAATCCATTCTCTATTTGCCATCTCCCCATGCTTGTGCAGTATGGTGCAATGTTCCATAGACTTGAGGGTCGATCTATTCCGATATCAAACCTAGAAACTGCTTCTATGGCATCATCAGGATCTGCAACAGTTTTACCCGATCATTTTCTAAATCAATTCCCAGTGTCCAGACCGGCTGCTTATGATACTGATCAGAGATACTCTCGTTTACAGCGTGATGGCTTGGTTTCTAGGCGTGATAAGTCGACTAATTTTCAAGAGGATACACAGCCAATAAGAAGAAATATGATTAGTCCCGGTACCGAATCGTTGGGCTTTGGGAAGAAACAGAATGTAGTTGATTCTGAAGAGGATTGTAAACTTGTCCATTCTGAGTCCTCGGAGAAGGCTTTGGCTACTAAAGTTGCATATGGAGCTTATATGCAAACATCTCCCGAAGATGAAGATGTCTGCCCTACTTGTCTCGATGGTAATTTGACATGCTCATGTCAGAAGACATTCTCATTTTTGCTTACAAAGACATTTTATTTTCTGTTCTTATGTTGCTGCCCTACTCAATTACCTTTCAAATAGCCATTGTTAGTGGTAATTTCTCATTACGCTGAAGCGGCAGGCAAATGAGCTAAAACAGAAAGGAGTATGCTTCCTTGATTATTGAGTTATATTGATGTGGTTCATTATTTCTTGCAGAATATACTACAGAAAATCCTAAAATCACCACACGTTGTTCCCACCATTTTCACCTTGGTTGTATTTATGAGTGGCTGGAAAGAAGCGAATGTTGTCCAATCTGTGGCAAGGTACGAACAAACTGCTCTTTTGGAACAAAATCTATTTCTCATGTTTTGCCAAAAAGCACTCGCCTTTGTCCGTGAGGTGCCTTTTCGGCTCATGTATAAGGGGTGCACTCCAAATTTTCTTTATCTATTACACCAATTGATGATACATGCTCTTATCTTATATATGCATGAGCTGTTTCTAAAATGTTAGGCTTGCTGATTTTTATTGTGCTTGAAATTATATCTGCTCTTTTATCTGAATGTCAGGTGATGGAGTTCTGTGAAAGCCCTTGAGTTTATAGCAATGTAGCTATTTCGGCCATGGGAATCTGTAAATAGAGAAATTACTGTTCTTTATATGTCACTAGTTTTATCAACTCCTTTGTAATTTTCCTTTATAAATAGGGATGGAATGGGTAGGAGAGCGGAGGAGATCGATATCCTTGTCCCCTTGTAATTGTTTCAGGGGAAGGGATGGGGATCCCGAGGCCTTCGAATCCTGAATGGTTGACAATTTTTTCTTAAAATAAATTTAAGTCATTTAAAAATATATGAGTTGAATTATTACATTATCCAAAAATAAAATATATATTCAAAAAATTGATAATAATTATTACATAAATTTATTATACAAAATACAATATATATTGAAGATTGCCTCTGTTTGCTTATAGCTACAAAAATTCTTATTAAATATTTTTGTGTAACCAATCAAGATTCTTATTCATTATCAATATATCCGGCCTAAAAACTAAATTATTAAAACTACAATACACGAAATATATAAATTAAAAATTTCCAATTTTAATTACTCTTCATTTTTTTTTTTTTTTTTACACTTTCCATCACCGATTTAGATTTGTAACATTTTCACTTAACAGTGGTTTCCCTTTTAAAATTTCTCAAGATTTTCTCTCAGTAAATAAGAAACTTGATAAAATTCTATTATTTGAAGTCACGTAAACAATTTCACTAGTATTTTTGTATTTGAATTGTATAATAAATATATGCCTATATTGCTTCATACTTACCAATTTGTTTAGTATATAATGTTTGATCATCCACTCCCTGATCATAAAGGTTATTTCTTCCTTTCTATCCATAAATTCATCCACCATTTGAATACCCCAAATACAATCAGCCGAAGAACAAAACAGATAAAACAGTAAACACTAGTGGTGAGCATTTTAGGATAGGTTCGGTTTCAACCGTTTAGGTTTAGGACTTTGAAACCATTCGGTTTTTGTCAAAATTCTCATACAGTTTGGTTCGAATATTGCAATCGATTATATCAAATGATGAAATAATACACGACATATTAATTTACGATATTCGATATGCTGTTTTGAGATGTCTTCAAACATTTTAAAGAATTGTTCAATTTATAACTAGGAATCATGCATGTGCAATTGTAAATATGTGAAAAATATATGAATTAATCACTTCTATACCTATTATTTAATTCAAAAATATACTTTTGTCAATGGAAGAAGAATATAAAATCATAACAATTTTATTGTGATATGCATCATAATTTCAATCTAGAAAAAACATGAAAAAATATTAACATTTGCTAATTAAAAGGAATAGACATTTCAAGTTCATTACGGTTTTTTGTAAAATTTCGGTTCAGTTTCGGAATCATTCAATTTTTGTCAAAATTTCGATTCGATTCGATTTAATTTAGTTCGATTTGGTTTAATTCTGTTCTAACCGAACCATTTGCCCTTAAACACAGTTCGTTAATGAATTAAAAGTACTATTCCAGATGCACCAGACTTATTGCACCAAATATTTCTAAGACGAAATCAGTGGGCACCAATGAAGAAATAAGGAGCAATATATAGAGGGAAGAGTATATGCAGAATTTGTATCTGCACAAATACTTTAAGACTGAAACATCCTTATACATTTTTTTTTTGGAATCGTTGGAAACCCCGCCGTCAAACCACACCTTTCGGGCTTAATCGGAACAGGTAAAATCTCCGACTGTCTCAGACTCTTACAAGAAACGCACTCCCTAAATTCGAACTCAGGACCTCAATATCATATCTTGAACCATACACCACCAAACCACACCCTTGGAGACAACATCCTCGTACATAAAATTTGATTATTTAACAAAACTTAAAGTACCATGAAAAGTGAAAGTACTCAACAAATTTCCAGTTGCATTATTCTCAACTTCAGAATCGCTTTATATGTAAAGCATAGTTGAATAGCCGAAAGCAAAACAAAATAAATTTGAGGAATCAAATTTTCCTTTGATGGGAAAAAAAAATCTATTATGATGATACTCGAATCAAAAGAAATGCTCCAAAAAGAACTCCACTGTCAATGCTCATCCAATCAGTAACTTATTCTCATCCAAGAAACTGTAAGTGGGTACCTCTAGATTGAATGGTGCTGGCCCCTTGCGGATCCTGCCAGAGATGTCATAGTGTGAACCATGGCAGGGGCAAAACCAACCTCCAAAGTCTCCGGCATTCGGCAGAGGAATGCACCCCAAATGGGTGCAGACCCCAACAACAACAAGCCATTCAGGATTCTTAACCCTGACAGAATCTTCCTGTGGGTCACGGAGCGATGCTAAATCAACACTGTTAGCCAACTTAATGTCATCTTCAGTCCGACGTCTGATGAAAACTGGCTTCCCACGCCACTTGACTGTAACAGTAGTCCCGGGCTCAATGCTGGAGAGGTCAACTTCAAGGGAGGCAAGGGCAAGGACATCTTTGCTTGCAGACATGCTAAGAACAAACTTGAGGACCAAAAGACGAATTAAGGAGGCATACACAAACCTGCCTCCTGACAAGACAAAATAAGCAAATGCACGCTTGCTGGGGTCACCAGGTGGATAACGTTCATGGTTGTGTTCATCATAGACAATTTTTGAAGATGGGTTCTTTACAGCTGCCACAGTAGCTGGTAGGTCCGAGATCAGACCCATATCATGTCCTGGACTGAGGGCTTCAGCGGAGAAACCTGGTACAGTTAACCAATATCAAAAAACAGCTCTCACACACATCAAGTCTCAAGCATAGAAAATTAGAAATATTCAATAAGACGTAAAACAGAAATTAAGTTAATCTCTCACACACATCAAGTCTCAAGCATAGAAATATTCAATAAAGACGTAAAACAGAAATTAAGTTAATCCTGTCATCCTAATCGTGGTATCCAGGGCAAAAACTTCTCTCTCTTTCTTGTTTTTCCCCTCTAAGAAACAAAGAAAGATGTAACACAATTACAGAGATGTAGAAAGAAGACAAAAATGGACAAACTATCCAAGAGCCCAATAGAGAAAAAAAACTATACAAAATATAGTTGAACTAAGTATATAAACACAAAAGAGACTATAAAAAACTGAAAAAGCACCAAAGCATCCTTCCTATAATGCCATAGTCGCATCCCAACTGTTAAGTAGAAAGGAGAGACACACACACTTAAACTGTGAAGAATAGAAGCCCAAAGGTTCACTCTATCTCAAATATACAAAGTATCCCTTCTTTGTTGACTTCAAATGACATTTTGTTTCTCCAACCAAACAACCCAACGATAGCCGTACCTGCAAACCCATAACACAGTAACAATCCTACTTCCTTTAAATAAGAAAGGAAAATTCAAAGGCAAGGACCAGCAAGCTGAAGGGGCTGCCAAACTACTGTCAAAGGCTGAAACCAGCTTAGCTCACAAAAAGCTTGCATGACATGACACACACACACCTGTTTGGTGATAGTACTTTTGCGTTGAACAATATCACTTGTTTTAAGTTTTCCAGGCCAGCAGCTTCACTTTAGCAGTAACATTGCCTTTCCCTATGAAGATAGAGGGTCAAAAAAGGATGCTCAAACCATCAATCAGGCTTCTGAACAAAGACTTACAAGACAAAATTTCTGATTTTTCAGGTGTAGACGCCCTATTATCTTCTTTTAATTCCATCTAACAATCTAAGAAGCTGAGTGCATTGGACAACCTCCCTGAGAAAATGATTAAATAATCATTCTAGCAACAAGAAGGCTGTGACTCAATTTGCAATATGTTCAGCACAGGAAACAGAACAAGAAAAACATATTCACCTACCCAAAACCTAATCTCTTTTCCTGGTTACACAAGGAAATATCTCCAAGGACATATCTTGGAAAGACCCTCTAAAAACATTATCTTAGGTTACAAGGGCAGAATAACCCATGGCATAATCTTGTCGCGTTCAATTTAATCCATCAAAATAAGACCAAATAACACATACCCATACCTGTTGGGGAACTTGTAGTGGGAATCTTTTTTTTTTTTTTTTTTTTTCCAGGGATGTAGTACACTTTCTTAGAGCAATATTTCCCCTCAACAAAAAACTTATTGAATCTCTACTTGAGAACTATGATATGAAGAATGTTATATTTTTTGAGTCATTTTCGTGCTCATATATATAAACAACCTAGATTTGCCTCCAAAAGACATACATTTTAGTCATATTTTTCTGAAACAACATCTCATTGGTGCACCAATTACTTATTATTGGTGCGCCAATAAACACGGGCTTTATATTGGCACGCCAATGGTTACAAATTGGCGCGCCAATATAAGTTCAAGGGCCATTTTCTATCAAAGTCCCATGGGCGCGCCAACGAATAACCATCGTCGCTACAATATGAGTCAGAATGTAACTTTATGTCTCTACCTCTCATTGTCGCGCCAATGATTACCCATTGTCGCGACAATATAAGGCAGCATGTCTTTTTCTTTACAGAACACACGAAATCAATTATTTCGGTTAACTTTGCCTTTGAATTTCGTTTATTTGTTTTGGGGGCATTTCCCCCGAGTCCCCACGGGGTGACAGGGGTGCTGCCCCATAGACCCACTGTGACAATTCCGGGAAGGTCGAGCTCTGCGACGCAAGTCAATCCTTGATGCATCAGCGCAGAACAATAACCGAATAATATGCATATCATATAACTTCTTATATCGATAGATTAACCATCTACTCTTGAATCTAATTCAACAACAATATCTTCAAAAACTTCGATTACAATGAAAACTTACTCTTCTTGATTTCTATACGCGATCTTAAAAAAAAAAAAATGATATTTTCACATTTTTTTAATTGAGAAAAAAAAAAGGAAAAAGAAAAATAAGGATTCAACATAAGATGAGATAAAAAAAAAAAACCATAAACCAACCTCTGAGAAGATAAGGAAAGTGGGAAGTGAAAGAGAAAGGGATCGGAGAGTTAGAGAGAGAATGAGCGTCGCCATTAAGAGAGTTTACAACAGAGAGGAAGGCGGAGGTTGTCTGCGGCGAGTTCCAGCGTAAGGCGGTGAGCTTCCTTCCCGATACTCTCAACATCATCTTCTTCTTCTTCTTCTTCTTCTTGATGTCAATGCTGTTGTGTTAGGGTTTCAGTCCTCGCCCTTCTCTGTTGTTAACTGGGATCGTCAGCGTCAGCGGGTCGGGTCGGGTCGGATTTTGTGAAATTCATCTATTAGGTTAAATCGAATATCGAATTCAGTTAAAAATAAATTAAATAGAAAATTTGAAGAGGGTCGGGTAATCGGGTTTGGGTGGTTGGGTCAAAAATTTAAAATGGAAACAAATTTATTCTATTTGCACATTTCAATTGTCTCAAAACCATTCTTGTAAGTTCTCTAGTGCTCTTATTTGCTTACCATCTATAATTAAATTTAAATATACTTGAGCATAAAATTTTGTATTTATTCAATTTGGAAGTTGATTATTGTGAAGAATCTTTATATACTAATTTGATCTTTATCATTTCTTCATGAAAAATAGTGAGTGATACACTATTATTACAAATGTCTATTGATATCAAGTGTGGAGAGATTGTATTTTGTGATTGAAAGGCAAATTTTTTTAGTGGAATTCTCGAGTGCATTATGTATAAAGACGTACACACATAAATTATTTTTGTCAAACTAACGTAAAAATTATTGTGTTTGTTTCTCTCTTCCTTTTGCTCTTGTATTTAATTATGTATTTATCAATTTTTAATGAGTAATGTTACGTCTCTCAATGCATATCTCGTTTTTTCGCTAGGCTAATAAAAAAAACCTGAGGCCGGGAAAAGCTTCGCCTGTCCCGTCCCGGACCCAGGCTTTTTTGGCCCGGATTTATATATATATATATATAAAATTAGTAATAATCAAAATCTCATATTAAAATATATCAATAAAAATATAATATCAATTATTCAAAAACATGTATCAACCTAATCAAAATCTCTTAATTTTTTAACATTTAAAATTTTTATTTATTTTTTATTGGGCCCAACCTGGGTCCGGACCAGACCTACCATTACACGACCTGAGTTTTTTAAAGACCGGGCCGGACCCGTGGGCTTTTTTTTGCCATGCTTAGAATCTCTCTCTTTCTCTGCTTATAGAGAGTGGCTTGCTGACTTAACCATCTCTCATTTGGCAGAATTGAAGCTCAAAAACCATAGCTCTCAAGTCAATTAAATTCAATGTTAGAAAGCTTCTTCAATGGAACCCAAATGGAAATCTTTCAAAACCACTCTGATCCAATTACTCTTCTGTCTGGCCCTCCTTCCTGGTAATCAAACATTCACCTCTCTCTCTCTCTTTTTATTTTATTTTTTTATTTTTTATTTCCTTTATTACTGGATAATTGTTTTATTATTATTAAAATCATTATAATTACTTGCTAATTGTTATTGTTGTAGTGGAAAGACTTCACTTCTATTCCAGTTTGCATACAACTGCTCATTACAAAGCAATGGCAATGTTGTTTTCATATGTAACCGCAGTAGGCTTCAAAGCAAACGCCCTTATCTTTCACAACACATTGATCCCTCATCCCATCTCTTTAAGCTTATTCAAATGAAGTAAGGACCCAACCCTTTTTTACTCCTGTCTTGTTATGGTACCTCATGTTCCAGGGCGGAGGCACGATTTTATTTTAGGTGGCTAAAATTTATTTTTCATGTAATATTGGTGGGCTAAATATTTTATTAATTATTTTTTAAAGGAAAATACCAGAAATTATGGCATCGGAACCGGGTTTGTGTATGGTTAGTCCACTGACCACTCCTGGAAACTGGTGCTGCCCATGCTCGTGTTGTTTATTAGTTGTATTTTTTCATGTTTATTATTAACATTGTAATACAAATAATTCTGATAAATTGTTATTGTGGTTGCGATTTTATTCCTTTTTGAAGATATGTGGAGGATGATGAGGAAATTAAAAAGTACTTTGCTGCATTTCACCTGCTTGATAAATTTCCTACTGCCGTTGTTGTTGATGATTTTGGGGATTTCTTTGATGAAAGGTTTTGCAAATTACTCATCTCAATCAACTCTGTGAATCTATAGAAAGTCGCATCCAACTTCACAATCCATTTTTACTTCTTTTTTTTTTTTCCTTGTAACTTGTGAATTAATAGGAGCTGCCAAGAAAGATATGCTAATCCTCGGGGAAGAGACTTGGCAATGGTTCGGACGCTAGCTTTATGTTATAATGCTATTACTCATGCAAAGTAAGTAATCTTTCTTTGCTCCAATTGAGTGCCAAATCCCTTTTGATGTTTTCTTTAATTGCAATAACTGATATGTGATTTTGACTCCTGTTTTGCAGTGAAAAATCACCTTGCAAGCTTCTTCTATCTGACACGCACCTCGGGAACTCCCCAAGATTGCTATATATCTATAAGAGATGGATTTCAAGTATCTTTATAGTGAAAGGTCAGTTGTAGAGTAATTTGCTGTTATATTGCGGATCATAGAAACTATAATTGCAGATATATTTTCTTGTATGTTTATACAATATGTGCTTCTTTGTCTGTTTGATCCTTATTTAATTGTTACAATATATATGATCTAGATTGGGTGTTTGTTTTTAAGGTGATGGCCCTGGATCATTTCTTTTAAGAAATAACAATTATTCAAGAAGTTGCGGCTCAGGGAAAACAAGAATTGCAAAGTACTCCATAGCTCTTAAATATCTTGTTTTTGAAGGTATCACTGACGACAGTGAGCAATGATATTGCTAAACTTATGTTTTGGTGTTGTAGTTTCCTAGTTTGTTCAGCAAACTGCAATATCATCTATAGCTCATCTTCAGCGTATGTTTTTCAAGGGAATCAGCAAAGATGAAAGATAGTGAATTTGAATGTGATTGTTTGATTCAATGCATTCACTGCTACTTTTCCTGGAATATAATGCTTATATTGTTTTATCTCTTTTTCTTTCTTTTTCTACATTTGACTGCAAAGTAGCTGAAATTTGTTAGACCCTAAATTTTGGTACTGAATTCATGATGGTATTATGCAAAACTAAATACTATAATAGCCTCAAAGCAAAGATTATCATTCACGAGACGTTATTAGATACACTACATAGTGATGATTATTTACACAACAAACAGAAGAAAGAGCATCGATTGTTTATTACAACCCTGCATAAGATGTTCTAGTAGACTCCTGTCTGATTCTCGGGGTCACAGATCATCGCAAGCCTCTGCTATAAACACTCTGCAAAAGTTATCAAACACAAGATAAATAGGTAATTGTTCAAGTTTTTATTTTGATCAATATATTATGTTGCAAATTGAAATTCGTAAACTATTGATGGGGATTCAATGATGTTACGTTGTGCGACTATTGTACTCCATTTATTGTCTATCTATCAGCTCTGAAGCAGTCCTGGTCTTGTTGCACTTAGCCTCAGGTTGGAGCTTCACTTCTGGGTACATCTCGACATCACAAGCTTCACCTCCGATTGTCTCACAAGCTTCAGCTGGAAACACACTAGAAACAAAAGTAAGAGCATGTTATATCATACTTTGCTGATGTTAATCTCTCTTAGGGTCACGAATTACCCTTTTTGTTCTATAATTGCTTTTATGATTCATAGTCATGAATATGATCCCATAGGTGTGGATAATATTTATTTATTTATTTTAAATAAAGAAAGCGAATAGACTTACGAGGTCATCATAGAGTTATAATCAAATGTTGATGTGTCGCATGCCAAATTAGTTACTTTGATAGAGGGACACTGAGGATTATGCATATGCAGCCTTGGCATTGCTCTGCCTGGCAAAACCAAGGCTTTTGTGGGTGTCAAAATGAGGGGAAATGATGGTGAAATTGAAAAGCTTAAAGTTGTCTGCATTTTGATGTTAAGTTTGTTTTCTTGTTTTTGAAGCTAATGAGAAAGAACTAAGAAGTGGGTTCCAAAGTGTCAATGTACTCAATATATCTATCTACAATTTTACTTTAATGGATAAGGTAGCAAGATATTATTGGCAAGTGCCAATATACAAAACATTTTCCTAATAATAATAATGCTATACCTATAACAGTTGGTATGTATAATTTATATCTTTATATTGTCAATAATTGTTTGTGATGTGTGTTGGTGTTTGATTTTATTTTTCGTCGTTAAATTATTGATTTTATACCATTTATATATATCACATCACTTGAGATATAAATTTTTTATATATAATGATATATATGCAACATCACTTTTTCGGTAAAGGGCATATCATTTAAGATTTTTTTGGAAATTTTTTTTCCCTAAACTTGAAGAGGAAGAGAAGGAAAGGAAGATATTCCAAATTATTATTCATATTTTCATTCCAAAATCTTTTATCCATCATATGTGAAAATAATATAACTTTAATTGTTAATTTTTTTTTTTTTTTTTTTTAATCAAAAGGTTGTTATATAATATGATATCGCAATAATTTAATTTATCTTCATGGTATATAAAAGAACACGAGTAAATGATTTGTTGTATTTTATAAAATCAACTTAGAAAACTTCATAAATCTATACCGACCCAAAGCTTGCTCTTAAGTTTACCACATGATTACTAATAATTACGATTGGTAAATCATAAATGAGTTGTAAAAAGTTCATTCACAAATTCAAGTGTTATTTATTAAAATTTTTTTAATATATTGAAAAAATTAAGTTTATTAAATTTTGAATTGATGCTTTTAATTTGTTTTTCCAAACCCGAATTTAAATAAAAAAAATACTTAAAATATTATTGGACTTTTTAAAATCCGAATCATTCGTCAATCCTATTAATAATGCACAAATCGTGAGTTAAACATGAAACCTTCTATAGGAGATACCTTCAAACCTCTGGTTTACCTCAACTCTCAACTTGCACATATGAGGTGAATATTTTGGCAGCTAAACCAACACAATAAGACCCTTGTAAGGCCATAAATCCTATATTTTAGAAAAAAAACGGTCTTTTCTTATATTGTAATGTAAAACAACGTCTCTAAGGGATGTGGTTTGGTGATGTAGGGCTCAAGATCTCACATTAAGGTCGTGAGTTCGAATTCAGAGAATGTGTTTATTGCAAAAGCCCATAGCGTTAGTCAAAACAGCGGAAGAAGCAGAATGACTTAGAAACTTCCTGAAGGATATTCCTAGTTGGCCCAAACCGGTGCCAGCGATTAGCATACATTGTGATAGCCAATCGACTATTGGGAAAACCCAAAATACAATGTATAATGGTAAGTCTCGACACATACGTCGGAGACATAATACCATACTCCTCTCAAGTGGCATAATATCGATCGATTATGTTAAGTCGAAGGAAAACCTAGCGAATCTACTAACTAAAGGTTTACCTCGAGAGCAAGTTGAGAAGTCATCTAGGGGAATGAGCTTGAAGCCTATGAATTAAGAATTATCACTGTGGAAACCCAACCTAGCTGACTGAAGATCTCAAGATCTAGTTTCAAAATGAACAACAGAAATTTTGTGCAATTCAAAACAAGCACTGAAGAGTTTTGTACTCTTTCTCATTCCGATAATGACGCATAGTGCTGTCTGTCAAGGTTAGGATAAGCTAATGATTTTAATGTGTTGGATTTCTAAAGTGTCCCAAGATCAATTTAAGTAATGAAATAAAATGAATACATAATGAAATATGGTGGAATCATACTTACAAAGAACGGATGTTGGATGCGTTGAACACAAAAACTTTTTTCTTTAAGAAGTCTCCAAGCTTCCTTTGAAGTTGATCTCCAAGCTCCAAGCTTTGTTATTGATTTCAAGCTCAAGGATTAGTTTCCCTATCACCTTGAATGATCCTTTATGTGCTAGCAATGGAGAAATTTTGCAACAAAATTTCCCCAAAAATACTTGAAGTATTCGGCCAAGGAGGAAAGAAGAGAGAGCTTTTGCTTTTTCTTTTGTTTTGTTTCTAAAACATTTACAAGTTATCAAAAAATCAAAAGGCAAATTTGGTATATCCTTTTTCCAAAAAGAATAAAGAAAATTGGAGGGAAAAAAGCAATTAAGGCTTCCAACTACTCTTATCATGAATAGTGACTTGATGTCAATCACAAAAAGGTGACTTGACTTCCATCACTAAAATGACTTGCGATGTGACTTGTGGGCCCCACTTAAATTCAAAATCCGAGTGGGCCCGCAAACACATTCCGGGCTTGGGTTCATTAATTTCGAATTAACGAATTTTTCGTTGCGACGTAATTAAATCAAATTTAATTAAATAATTATGCATAGCAAAATTACTATTCACGTCGCTCGCGAATTATTTCTAAATTAATTTGTTCGCTCGAATTAAAATCCAATTTTTAATTCCGCGTCGAAATCTAATTTCGTTTAATATATGAATATATTATTTTATCGATTAATTTCAAATTAATCGTTCTCTCTTTTCAAATAGTATTTTATCCCAGATAAAATCTCTCCGTAATTAATTCTAGATTAATTATGTTCGAATCATACGTCATCGGTGAATCTTCGGGAAGCGACCCATGAGATCCCTGGATATATTGGTAGTAAATCCGGTCGTCAGACTATCCGAACACGTACGTACCTCGTACTACGTTTTTACCGATTTACGAGACATGGTTGGCTTCTAGTAAAGCACCGTGCCTACCCAATTCTCCAGAAATATTCTTAAAAGGATATATAATCTATGTCAGGCGTAGTATACGTAGTATTGCGTATTGCGATCTAGTATCGGATGTCACATGCAAGGCCTGAGGCTGGAATAGTGTCTGCCCCGTACGAAGCATATATCGGATCACAAGCAACTAGTCTCTTTAATCGGATAATCATGACCTTGTCATATTATCCCAATGGTTGCAACCAATTAGAGTACCAGTTCTGTATCCCTGCGTGATCATCATCTCCATATGACTGAAGTGATACTTCCGTCTTGACATCACACCCAATACACTACGATTCTCAATAAACCCAGAAGAGGCGTACACAGAACCTGTTAAAGTCCTGGACGACCAAAACCAAAGCGTATTGATTGTCGCAAGTACTAGCGATGCAAGTCTCAGGTTAAGACCAAATACACCTACCCTGATGCGGATTCCCATTGATACATAGTCATACTACCAATGAGATTCCGCGGGGTCTATCCAGAGCGAAGCTGTTTCCATACCATCGGTAAACACAACCTCCTATCACACTTGTATAAGTATCCAATACTTAAATATATGAGAACTATGATGTTACGCTTCCATAACACGCACAAGTGCAATACTAGTTTATTCCGCATTATTGATGTCCAGTCTCGATAATACTACGACTAGGGATATTTAATGATTAAACCTTTATGGATTGATATTGTCTCATATCTAATAATCTGGAACTAATCATAAGGACTTTTATCATTTATATATTAAAGTAATCAAATTACAAAATGATAAAATGTAATTTCCATTGTCACATAGTTAATTTGTACAAAAACCACAATGTCTTTTACAAATAGTGACGTTATGAGTCATAATTGTCCATCATAATGATCATTGTGGACGCTGATTTTCGCTCCAGGTCTACAATTGAGATTTTGTATAGGGGCACTGGCGATCCTGCAAAACAAAGATGTAGGGTGAGCGTGGAGGGTCTACCCACCAGTGTGGTGGATGTCGTAGGCACTCCGACGCCCAAGTCAGTGAGGGGAATGAGGTGCAAAAGTCGTAGATGGGGGATAAGGTTAGATGTTACCTTGATCCTTGTTAGCTGCCGTGAGGGCGGTAGATGAGAGGTTTAGAGAGCTATGGAGAGAGTAGTATTGGGCTATGAGTATGAGAACCACCCCTTTATCCCTAGACCTTCTTCGTTTATATACATGCTCTTAAGGGAGCATGTGCATTTACTGCTCTTTGATTACTTGTCCGTTGGGAGTCAGTTACGATCGACTTCATGAGGGGTATTTAGTGCATTTGCCCGTTTGTAGGCTGAAACGGCTGGTTCTTGTTTATGAGGCTAGACATTAAGTGGACTAGCCTTTGGATGGTCCTTTGGTTACATGTGTTGAAACTCATTGGGCCTGGGCCTGTATAATGTCTTTGGGTTCGGTTATGGGATTTCAGGGGTGCATTTAGCAGTGGGCCTTAAGCGAAAGGTCGAAATTACCCTTGGACCAAATTTGGCCCATACAGTTTGTCCCATACTCTCTAAGTTAAGGAGTCATTGGCTTGGAGAGTACTTGACGTATGTGTCGTCTGAGGTGAAACCATATTATGTAGGTGTACTCGAGCGTCGATGTTGCCTATTATTTGGACTAAACGAATGTCAAGTTAGGAGCTTGACTCTACAAGTGTCATTGGGGAAGTACCCGGTCATCCGAGTCAGATGATGGTCGGGATAATGAACTCGACTCTGCTAGACCCATTGGGGAAGTTCCCAATCAATTGGACCAGATGAAGGTCAGATTATAAGTCACACGACATGTGTGTTCCATATCTACAACTTGACTCGATACGAGTCCATGAGGGATGTCCCTGGTCGACTGGACTTGATGAGACCATGAAGTTATAAGTCACATGACATGTGTAATCCATGTCTACAACTTGACTCGATGTGAGTCTGTGGGGGATGTCCCCGGTCGACTGGACTTGATGAGACCATGAAGTTATAAGTCACACGACATGTGTAATCCATGTCTACAACTTGACTCGATACGAGTCCATGAGGGATGTCCCCGGTCGACTGGACTTGATGAGACCAGGAAGTTATAAGTCACATGACATGTGTAATCCATGTCTACAACTTGACTCGATGTGAGTCCGTGGGGGATGTCCCCGGTCGACTGGACTTGATGAGACCATGAAGTTATAAGTCACACGACATGTGTAATCCATGTCTACAACTTGACTCGATGTGAGTCTGTGGGGGATGTCCCTGGTCGACTGGACTTGATGAGACCAGGAAGTTATAAGTTATACGACATGTGTAATCCATGTCTACAACTTGACTCGATGTGAGTCCTTGGGGGATGTCCCCGGTCGACTGGACTTGATGAGACCATGAAGTTATAAGTCACACGACATGTGTAATCCATGTCTACAACTTGACTCGATGTGAGTTTGTGGGGGATGTCCCCGGTCGACTGGACTTGATGAGACCAGGAAGTTATAAGTCATACGACATGTGTAATCCATGTCTACAACTTGACTCGATGTGAGTCTGTAGGGGATGTCCTCGGTCGATTGGACTTGATGAGACCATGAAGTTATAAGTCATATGACATGTGTAATCCATGTCTACAACTTGACTCGACATGAGTGCATGAAGGATGTCCCCGGTTGACAGAACCAGATGAAGATTCGTGATAGTCTGTCTTTACTCTACTAGACCTGATGAAGCTCAACGTGATTCTTCACTCTATAGACTTGATAAAGACTTCTTCACTCTATAAACCTGATAAAGATCCGAGAGTCTCTCTTTCTCATACCACTAGAGCTGAAAAAGGTCCATGAGACTGTGGTATGATGAATTTGATGAATATCTATCAAGGTCATCACTCTACACTCTATTAGGCCCGATGAAGGTATAAGAGATTGTTTTCTCTACTTGAACTGGTGGAGTTCTTAGAGAGCTACTAGACATGATGAAGTTCCATGTGGGTCTTCCCTTCTCATTCTACTCGACCTGATGAAGGTCTGTGGGGTCTTCATTTCTCATTCTACAAGATCATATATGTAGTGTGAATGAGATATAGGTGAAAGGGTCTTCAGTGAATGCCAAACTTCTCATGGCAGTATCGACTGGGATCCTTAAGAAGTACAACTGTCACACGTGTAGTGTCGAGTGGGAAATTTGCCTTACGCCGAGTGTAGTGTCGAGTGGGACAATCACCACATGACGAATCTTCATTTGGAGCATCCTTTTTAAGCTGATTTTCACTCTTTACAGTGTCAAGAAGCCCCATAAAAAAGCTCATGAGTCCCACATCAACAATTGGCCTCACTTTATCTTAATTTTCTGCTTCTTTCGTCGAGTGAATATTTCTTTCAACTGCCACGTGAAGTTTGATGGAGATTGGATACCCCCATGTTTTTTTTTTTTTTTTTTTTCGTTTTCCGTCAATGAGCCTCTTTTATAGACCCTTCTTGGTCAGGTTGTAGTCTCGCTCAAGAGGCGCCGAAGGCCCAAGCAGATTAGCTTGTTATTCCCGAGAGCTTTCTAAGGCCTTAAAACAGTATTCGAGGCCTAAAATAGTACTTCATCACTGGAACAAATGATCTTATTAGTATTCGAGGGAGACCACGTCTATTGGATCTTGTAAAGAGTGGCACGCATTTTTGCATAACATGTGGCAGTAGACTCAGCCGTGACGATGCCAACCCACGTTCTATGCGCTAGAAACCCAGATGATATTACTATAACCTTATGTATGGCCATCTTTTCTCTCTTCATGGATTAACATGCTGAGCATACTAAGGGTTCACTTCCTTTGTACTGTGGCATTCGAGCATTTGCCTATCTTCTCTGATTCACAGGCTTGGAGTCTATGGCTGATCATGTAGTTAGGGAAATATATGAGGTTGTGAAAAGTATGAAGACTCTCATAAATGAACACAAATATCTCTCTAGTCAAATCAAAGAAGATTGGAGGCTGGTATAGTTATGGTGGTTTTCGTTTGAGCTGGCTTTGTAGAAGGAGCTTTTGTGAAGTGGTTTGCTTATATGTGTTTTATGTGGTTGCTAGGCTTTTTCGAATTTCGATAACTCGCTTGCAACGAGCGATATGGGTTTGGTTTTGTCTTCAGCTCCTATTATGCTTCTCCTAAAATGAACGATGTGGGATTGTCAACCTGTGCTGTTTTAATAAAGGTTGAATGTTTGTTTGGGCTTGTTGTCGCATGGGTTTGGTGTCGAATGGGTTTTTGGTGAAGGGTATTATCATGGAATGGGATTTATGGGCCAGTCTGTATGATGAGATAACATGGGTGTTCATGATGGATTGTCTTTGAGCGGTCTACACATTGTCATGGGCAACACGTGGCATGGAGATTTCTTTAAGTCAGCGTGTAGCTACGTGAACCTTGGTGAAGGTTATCTTGACTGGGCAGCTTTGTAATATTCTTTGGGGCCTACCATTTTTTTCTTAAAATCTTGTAGCCTCGCTCGTGGTGGCATTTCGATGTCGTCACCAGTAGTCTCACCCAATAGGCGTCAAAGACCCATTTAGCAAAATAGCTTGATAAAACGAAGAGGTTCCAAGGCTTGAAGTTGAAGCTACAAGAGCCCAATAAAGCCTCAAACACAGAATATGAAGCTCTTAAAAACAAGGCCATAACAACCAAAAATCAAGCTGGGTCAACCGAACACCAGCAACCACAATTGACATTTCCAGAGCTCAAGATAATGAAGCAAATTGCAGGTTAAACTCCATCAGCTCAACCACAACATTCAAAAACTACTAGTAGGAGCCTCCACATAGAATTGATTCGAAGCCATTTCTAATGAATGTATCAGGCGTCCTAAGTATATGCCTGGTCCAGGAGGCACCAAAGGCAAAACGCAAGAAAGTGGGCCCTAGTATTGAGTATAATCAAACCGAGAAAATACACCTACGATTGATCCAGAACCTCAAGCAATAACAGTCTAAGAGACCCGAGATGCCCAAGAATTCTTGGATCTCCTTGCGTATGGGCCCGATGAAGTCATTGATTTTTTTTTTCCAATTTACAAGACTCGAATGTAGACTCAAATTTGGAACATACACTGTCCTTCAGCACAGCCTCAAACCAACCTCAACAACTCGATACCAAACTATAGCTCTGCTTATACATATTCGGCAAGAACACCAAAACTGTAGAAGGAACAAAATCAAAAAGTAAAAAATCCAACGATAAACGAAGTAACTCCAGACGCAGATCAATCTCAAAATCTTTCAGCGAGCCTCGGAAAGCCCAGCCACGCACGAGTCTGACACAGAGCAACGAATCCGGGTAAATTATTTTAGGCGAACCACCAGCTGAGCAACAAGACACCACCAAACCAGGGGCAAATCATATCAGTAGCCTCGAGCATCTTCTCTATCACCCGAGATTTCTAAGAAGATTTTCCCCTGGAAGCCCGCCTAGAAGGATAAGAGAAGAGGCAAGAAGCCAGGCTTAACTTTTTACAGGTTGATAAGGTGACCATTGGGTAGAAAAATGGTTTGTGCCACAAGTGTTGAACGATCTACGCTACACGGGTGTAGGCTTATATGCTTTCTGCCTTCACTTTTAATTGGGGAATGAAAGTTGATATCAAGATCTTTCAAGAGAAGCTTCAATGGGCCACGAAAAAATGGAGAGAGTAGACACCAGTAGCTTCGAGATTGTGAGCATTTTTCTGATCATTTTTAATGTAGAAACCGAAGCTTTTGTGTATTCTTATGGCAAATCAATTGTAATGGGGATATAAATTTGGTTTTTTGACTTCCACATGTAGAACCAAATAGAGCCTGCCAACTGCTCGAGAAAATGCCTCAAAGACTATTCTATCTCTTTTCATTTTTTTATTTTTTTATTTTTTATTTAAAAAAAATCTGAAAATAAATCTAGCACACTGTTCCATTAGGCTTTCAAAAACTTACTCTAATCCTACACTAGCTAATGTTTTTCATGATTTGTTTGTGATTCAGGATATTATAACCATGGTAGCATAATGAATATGACGTAGAAAATATGCTTTTTTAGCTCTCTGGGTTTTATCAGTGCTGTTACTGATGGTATACTAAGAAAATTGAGAGGATTTCTCATGGTTGTTTCACTTGATTGCACAAAAATTGATCTTTTCGGTGAAGGTAACTTCAAGTCTTCACCTTGCCAAAGTCGGACTTGGATGAGCTCTCACTAGACAAACCACCAAAGGGTACCCTCTTTCCCAATGGGTGGTACGAACATGTTCATGCATTCGACCGTTGGTTGGTTGCCCTACAATGTATTTTGGACTCATGAGTGTAGGTCGGCGGATTGGTCGCTAGATGATGTGTGGGCTGGTTGGTGCCCTAAAGGTATCGTGAGTGGTTCGAGGGTTTCCCTGGCTTTCGCCACTAAGCTGGGCCAGTTTCAATGGGCTTTGTGTGGCAGAGTGGTATTTTAACGAGTGTAGACTGGATGTGTATGGAAAATTTAGATACATCTGGCCCAATTTTTGGTCGAGTGGTGATTTCAAATTATGGGCATGCAATATGACATATTCCATGTCACCTGATATTGTTTAGCCGAAAGGTCCATAGACTTGGTGAAGGTCAATAGAACCACGGTAGATGGACCTAATCGGAGGTCAATGATAGTCCACTTTACTGGATCCGATAAAAATCCACGAGTCTACGACCGAATAGACCTGGTGGAGGTTCAAAAAGTTCACCATTCATTCTACAAGTCTTTTTCATATCTTCAAGAGAACAATATAATCCCTCTACTTTTGTTTCATGGAAGAGATAATATCCTTCCACATCTTAAGGAACAGGCGACATTCAATCAATGTAGTTTGGGGAAGATAACACTACACCCAATTCGTCTGGAGGAAATGGTAAATCATACAAATCATCCGGTGGAATAACAATGTCATTAGTTGTTTGGAGAAAATATCAATATTTAGATGTAGTGAGGAATTGATGACCACCTTGTCGTATGGAGAAAATTACTATCTACTTATGTCATTTGAATGAGGTATTAATCATCCCATGTAGTTTGAAGTTGTTGGTAATTTATTCTATCATATAAGCAATTGGGCTCTATTTTATCTAATGGTACCTCAGTCAAATTAAGTCTTCTTCCATCTCATGTCGAATGGGAATTCAATCAAGTGTCAAGCCTCATACATGGAGTGTCGAGTTGGATTTTCACTAAATTCTAAACAATTATATAGTGTCAATTTTGACTGGCTATACATAGTATTGTCAATTGGGACATCCTCCACGACACACTAATGTTGAGTGGGACGCCCCTAACAAGTCCTACGCTGCATTGTAAATGTCGACTGAGACATCTTCATCAATTGACAGGTTGTAAATTTTAGTGTCGACTGGGACACCATTGCAAGTCTCATACTATAAATGGTAATGCCAACTATGACATCTACTATAAGTCCCAAGCCACATATTGATGTCGACTGGGTCACCCATAATAATTTTCAAGCTATATGGTGTAGTATCAACTGAGACATCCATAACAAGTCCCAAACTATGACATCTATTATAAGTCCATTGTCTTTCTAATGTCGACTGGACATTATTTAAAATTGCAAGCCATACCTGATAATGTTGACCAGGATGTCCACACCAAGTCTTCATTCGGGTACCGTCGACTGAGACATCTTCCTATGCCAAACACATCGCTTCACGACGTGAGGTAAGTGGTAGGAAATATAGTTCCATTGAAGGAAGACGCCTCGCTCCTGATGTAGGTCCATGAGACCATGGCCGTAAGGAGACTAGAATTGATGACATTTCATTAATGTATTCTGGAGGAGTTGAGAATCCTCTTAATGTCGTCTGAAGAAGATGACACTTTTTTTAATGTTGTCTGGAAGAGATGCCAAGTCTTTCATGTAGTCTGGAGGAGATACAATCCCCTTACGCAGATTGAAGGAGATGGTATTTTATCATTGTCATCCAGGGTTGATGGTAACCGCCTCAAGTAGTCTCCAAAAGATGTCAATTAAAGATGGTACTTTCTTGCTTGATTGGGTATGTTGGGGATTATGAGGGTATTCTCATGTCGACTGGGGGAAATGTGTAGGATGGTTCAAATGATGGTTCATATACGTCGACTGGAGCAAATGGACTTCTCATTAAGAGTGGAACAAATGGGACAGATGACAATCCTAATATGTGTAATTGTTCTTGGGAGATGGCTAATTTAAGTAACCATGAGATATGGTATTTGCTCGTGATGTGACGCCATATAAGTATGGGTGTTTGGAATGATCGTAGATGGAGAGATCTTTGCACGCTATGAATCGTCAGGGCCCCACGGTGGGCGCCAAATTATGGACGCTGATTTTCGTTCCAGGTCTATAATTGAGATTTTGTATAGGGGCACTGGCGATCCTGCAAAACAAAGATGTAGGGTGAGCGTGGAGGGTTTACCCACCGGTGTGGTGGATGCCGTAGGCACTCCGACACTCAAGTCAGTGAGGGGAATGGGGTGCAAAAGTCGTAGATGGGGGATAAGGTTAGGTGTTACCTTGATCCTTGTTAGCTGCCGTGAGGGCGGTAGATGAGAGGTTTAGAGAGC
The DNA here is from genome assembly GCA_019454045.1 of Zanthoxylum bungeanum. Lineage (NCBI taxonomy): Eukaryota > Viridiplantae > Streptophyta > Magnoliopsida > Sapindales > Rutaceae > Zanthoxylum > Zanthoxylum bungeanum. The sequence goes on from SKCR01027414.1 coordinate 22,269, forward strand.
TATGGAGAGAGTAGTATTGGGCTATGAGTATGAGAACCACCCCTTTCTCCCTAGACCCTTTTCGTTTATATACATGCTCTTAAGGGAGCATGTGCATTTACTGCTATTTGATTACTTGTCCGTTGGGAGTCAGTTACGATCGACTTCATGAGGGGTATTTAGTGTATTTGCCCGTTTGTAGGCTGAAACGGCTGGTTCTTATTTATGAGGCTAGACATTAAGTGGACTGGCCTTTGTATGGTCCTTTGGTTACAGGTGTTGAAACTCATTGGGCTTGGGCCTGTATAATGTCTTTGGGTTCGGTTATGGGATTTCAGGGGTGCATTTAGCAATGGACCTTAAGCGAAAGGTCGAAATTACCATTGGACCAAATTTGGCTCATACAATCACTATATTAGGAGATGAGTCCTAATGGGGGTAAAGGCAGATTACATCTTCATAGTAGATCACTTATTTCAAGTAAGAAGTAAGACCGCTTCCATGAGAACTTTTAAAGGCGGGTTACCCTAAAGCACTTGATGAATCCAGGACTGTTGTTCAGGGCCGAAATGAACACAACCGTAGAATGGGAAATGGTCGAAGTAAAGCTGTGTGTTGGCAATTGTCTTGGTTTACACCAACGGTAGAACAGTTCAAGACTATGGGTCACTGGTTTGCCAAGTAAATCCGATTGTCATTTACTAGGAAAGGTTCAAGGCGAAAGCTACCTATTTCGATGCAGCTTTAGTTCACGGAAACTCTCTCAAGTGTCTGCATGAATATTTGAAAAATTATGAGGGATTGTTGTAAATTCTTCAAATATAATAGTTTGGATGGAGGAGGGACATGTCCCTTGGATGGTACCCCATAAGGACATGTCCTCCAATTGTGTGTAACATGGTCATATGCTCCAAGGGGTGCATAGGAGGGGTATAACTCTTTGGAGGGTTTCACCTCAATCCAAAGGATGCCCTTGAGGCACCCTTCCATGCTTATAAAAAGAAGCCTTTATGTTCCTTTTTAGAAGATCTGATTCCATGCGAATTAAAACAAAAGAATAGAGTCCCATATTGTTTCTTGAGTCTGAGAGAGTGCCACCATATTCCAAGTTCGAGATCTTGTTAAGGAGTGCCCATTGAACAAGAGGAATCCAGGTTATCCTGTGAGAACATTAGCCACAAAAGCCGTAGAGCACCGATACGGGGCTGATAAGTTCTTAAAGACATAGAATCTTCTCGATCCGGACCACTGCATTCGTCATAATTATAAGATTTTTCTTGTTTTTCAAGTTTTAGGGTTTTCTAGAGTTTTGCATTTGATTTTCTGGATTTGAATTGTTTAAAACATGTTTGTTTACTGTTTAATGACACCAATAAAGCAACAATAAGAATATAAATATTTCAAAATTCGTAATACCTAAATATTATTTTGCTATAAGTTTATATTTGTTTAGTAATAGAATATAATTAACCTTATACACATATAATCATTTTCAGATATAGGCATCTCTACGAGATAATATATGTACTTTCTCTTATTTTTCAACGAGAAAGTATATGTATTATACGGTGTGGACTCCCGTTGGAGAGAAAGATTATCTGTGTATATATAATTTTTTAATATAAAAAACTTACAAATAATACAATTACGCTATGAAATCCAAAGATAAGGCCATAGCACAATATTGACTAAATTAATGTTGGTTACAATGATGCAAATAAATTTCTTCAAGTCGAAATAAGCCTTGTTAGAACCTAGTGCTCAGCTCAAGTTGTACAGTTTATAGGACATCCGTAATGGCAAAAAGGCCAGGCGCGGGGTGAAAAAAACCCAGGCCTGGCTAGGGCCCACGCCCGGGCAGGCTCTATCAAAAAAGTCCTGGCCCGGCTCGGCCAGGACTTAAAATAAATAATTTATATTTATATTTATAAAAAAATATATATTTATATAATAAATTTTTTATATTTAAAAAATCGGGTCCGGGCCTAAATCAATATTACCGGGCCCGACCCGAACCCGGCCCGTTGCCATGTATAATCCGTATCAATAATTCTAAAGAAATATTATATTAATTTTTCCCTACTCTAGTAAGCACACAGCGGGATATGATGAAAAAAACACATATTTGTGAGTAAGAAATCAATAATTTCAGAATCAGATCCGTAATCGAATTGGTAATTCAAAATATTTAATGAGTCAATAGTTCGACCAGCTGAGCCATTCCAAAAAATACGACAGAATTGGCTTACGTCATAAATAGTTTTATTTGATTAAAAATTATAAAAAAATTAAAATTTAATTTTTGTTTTAAAAGCAAAAAAATTTGAACCGGTCCGATCCAATTCGCTGATTTTAACCAATTTTGATCAATTTTGACCGGTTTTTAAGTATTAACCGGATCAAACACAAGACCGATTCCCGATCGCACCGGCCGACCCAATCCGGTTTTAAAAATTACGCAAGAATCAATAATTGCAAGGAATTATTCAAATGGCAATTATTTCTGTTATAATGTTATTGGATAGCGATAGGGCTTGCAGCCGAATATAGGGATAATGCCCTAAACATTGTTGACGGCATCATTCGAGTTTTTATGGGAATCTTCATTTGCCTTTGCACAAAATGTAAAATTAGATAGATATATCTTCTCAATATTATTGAGAATAGATATTCAAATTATGTTCGGAAAACCTCTATATTATATTATAAGTAGGGATGACAATAGATAATATCTATATCATGTCCATTCAATAAACGGGTACGAAAATTTTATCCGTACTTAGTCCTAACATATTGGATCTCGTGCAAGTCCCCATTAAAATGAGGATGTTATCTCTATTAAATCTGGAATACCAATACCTATACTCACTCCATTAAACTACCGAGCATATATAATTATCTTTTTACCTGCCCATAATATATAAGGCTCCGCGGACCCATTCTCACATGAATTTTTGCCATTCCCAGAACTACAAGTGTTTATTTTTAAATTTCTAAGGGACTCAAGATTATAAAAATGTCATTTACTATAAAAGAATGACAGTCGTGACCACAGGCAACCTGCCTATAACTCCCAAATTTTTTTAAAATAACTAATGTTCAAAAGTCCCTATTTTTTTTTTTTTTTAATAATCTTATGTTATAGGAAATGATCTCAAATTGTAAAAATAATATTCGCTCCAAGAATATCAGGGTCGGCCCTGCACAAACTAATAATGTTCATAACTTATAATCTTAGAGTTGCAGCATTTTAAGACTTGTATACCCTGATGTAGCCAAGCCAAGCTATTGAAAATCACAGATGTAAAGGTTGATTGAAATGGCAGTTAATTTTGATTTATAAACTTCTAAATTTTTGAAGCATGCCATGAAATAATGAAATGGTGGGTTAGTTTATTTTTTTTGGTCCCATTTGTTCAAGCATGAGTTCTGATCCCTCACTGACCCACATGACCTTTCATCCTCCCAATGCATTATCACAATTCACAAATACAATGCATGAAGATATATCTTGTCACACTTTCAGCAAAGACAAACTCAATTTTATGCCAGCTGTTAACTCTTTTTTTTTTTTTTTTTTTTTGCTTATAACAAACCCAGTACAGCAATGCACATGATACACATAATCATTTTTTAAAAAAATATTCTTGCAACTTGCCAAATATCAAATTAGGTAAAAAAAAAGGCCTAAATTTACATAAACATAGATTATACTGAACTTAACAAAACAATTATTTCGAATATAATATAATAACGTCGTTTTATGGAACTTGATGAATCAATGATCTCAAATAGAACACTATGACGTCAAAAGATTCATGTAATCGATCCACATATAATGGGAAAATATTTTATTTGATTTGGGTATAATATAATAGCGTCAAAAGATCCATGTAACCAATCTCACCTAGTGATTGTTCAAATATCAAAAATCATCATAAACCTGGTTTAATTTCAACAAACATCTTAGAAGATTCACAAAACCTGTGACAACTAATTGGATTTATACTATGTTGCTAAAGAGAAGAAAAGGCAAGTTACAAAAGAGAAAAGAAACTTCCCCATGTCATCCCAGATTTTAAAGCAAGACTTTATTCTTTGAGGTAGATTTGTTCTTTTGGGACTCTTCCATATGGAATAACATGTCTACAGAATAAATTTGCATACAAATAAATTAAAGCTAGCAAGATTTTAAGAAGAAAGCTCCTCATTTCAATGAAGTTTTGTCGACATAAAGATAGCAAACACAACCCCACCACTTTTGTATGTCTAACAACACAATAATGCATATCCAACGCTATCTTTTTTGGGTTAAGAATCTACTTGACTGTTGATCTTCACTTACAATATTAGTCATGTACATTGTATACCACGAGAAGAAGAAACAGAAGATGTTAAAAGTTACGGAAATTAAACTGAAGGCGGCTACTGCATGCGTGAGACTAGTATATTTTTATAATTTTGTAAAGAGTTAAAACTTCGCATGGATATGTAGATTGGATGACCTCAGAAACAGAAAATTCAAAATACCCAATTTCCAAAATCTGCAGGAGTGAATGAAGTATCGATAAAAGTACTTACATTTTTCATCAAAAACTATGCAGTTGGGTCAGCATGGGAACAAGCTCATCACTGGAAGGCCTATCTGCAGGCGAATCTGATAGGCAGACAACAGCAATCCTCACTGCCATCAACATTTCATCTTCCTCTACTTCTTCTCCAAGAATACTTCTGTCTAGTGCTTCATGTGCCTCTCCTGCTTGTTGCAAATGCCGAAGCCACCGTCCCAAACTCCCCTCACTTGCTGCTTCTGCAAAGAATGGGTCAGTCGGGTCTCTACCGGTTAATAGAACTGCCAATATCATCCCAAAGCTGAAGATGTCGCTCTTATCTGTATAGCTATCAAATAAAAAAAAAAAAACTCATCATTATAGCAGTAAATAAAGATTGGTTTCAAACAATTGTTTCACTCCCCAAAAAATGAAGGAAAAAAAATGATGTCAAAGGACCATCTAATCGTATCAAGAAAACCAGATAAACCAGAAGATTGGTGAGAAAATACTAGAGCTAGATAACAATCTTTGATTGCAGAAATTTAAATTTTTTGGAGGCAGAGCTGAAACAAGAAGAATAAAAGTGGAAAAAAAATGCTTAAAACTAACCTAAGCATCAAATTTCGTTGTTATGAAGGGTTTCTTCTTGATTTGGACCATTAGGTCCATTACAATCTGACATTTACCTATGAATAAAACTGAAAAGTTTGCTTAATGCCATCTCCGACAATTTAACTTCATGGCACCAAATTAAACACACGAATGAGGAATGCTGCTAGTAATCAACTACCACATACATTTAGGATCTACTTAATACCAGAAACACAAAGAGCAAGAGATAAAATTAAAAGCTCCATACAACTACAATTTCCAAGTTTATCAGGAATCTGAGCATTCAAATAAGAAAAAGGGAAAACCGAAAGCAAGAACAAAATCTTTGGTCATTGATGTAAGCTTTAGATGCAAAAGATACCGAGTTCCTATCAACTACTATTACCACAAAGGAAATGCGCAGATACTAGACACTTACCATGCATAAATATCAAAATTGAGGTACTTCTTGCATCGCAATCATAAATCCTACTTAAATTTCACTATAACTTCCATAGTGCACAGGCCTACAAATTTAATTAGTAGCAGTAAGCAGTTTGAATGTCGTATTTCAGTACCTGGGATTCTGGAAACATTCCGGAGCACTATAGGCAGACGTTGCTATATCTGAACCAGCCATGAGCTTTGCCAATCCAAAATCAGCCAGCCTAGGTACAAATTCAGCATCCAACATCACATTTGTAGGTTTCAAGTTATAATGAAGAATCTGAGGATTGCAAGTAAAATGAAGATACTGAAGCCCCTTTATCACCCCAACTGCAATCCTAAGCCTAATTTCCCATCTGAGCTGCAATTGATTCTCTCTACCTCTATTCATTGCATCCTCAAGACTTCCAGCCATCACATAATCATAAACCAAATAGAATGTACTAGATTCACGAACATAAGCCCGTAAACTCATTAAATTCCTATGTCTCAACCTAGCAAGAATCTCCAGCTCTTGTTGTATTCGTCTCTTCACCGACTTGTTCTGTTTCTCAGGTGAACCATGCTCAAATGGTTCAACCTTCCGGACAGCAATTGTGAGCCCATTATCCAGAACCGTTCTGTAGTACTTTCCATCTGGGCTGGAGCCTAGCAACTGGTTTTCATTTGCTAGGGCTTCCTGGAGAGTCTTGGGATCAATTTTGGGGGAAAATATAACAGGCCCTTTGATAATTGGGGTTTGGTTCATGTAACCAACAAAGCAACGGACAAAACAAGCAAAAAGAATGGCTCCAATCAATCCAGTAACTACTCCTAATGCAACACTGTGAATGATTTTTTTAACCCCATTCTTGAATTCTGTTGGCTTAGAATTAGAAGATGGTGGAGGCTCAGTGGAGTGCACAGTTGTGTACTGAAAGCAAAAAAACATCAAAAGCAAAAGCATAGTTGAAGTTTTACAGCTCATTTGTCTGCATCTTCTTTTCTCCATAGCACCACAAACAAAGCCACACACCTCAAAATCATGTAAAATATAAGCAAGAAGCTGAAGAAATTCCTTCAAAGAGCTTCAAGCTAAAACTCAGATGAAAATGGAACAAAAATTTCATATCTCAAAACCCATTTAAACTAACTTCAAAGTCAACTTGTCAGGTTTATAAAGATTGGATTTTTACAACACTAACCTGCTGGAAATACAAATATTTAAGCTTCATGAATTCACCGTGAGACTAGAAAATTATAAGATAAAAGAGAGAATTTTTCAGCTCAAAATCTTCAGCACAAAGACTCAAAGAATCATTGAGGTACTGATTCTTTATCTCTAAAACGAATCTGACCCTGTTGATGATTCTGCAAAAAATGTTACACTCACTCTCACACAACCAACAAGAACACAAATTATTAGTTACCACATTTGAGATTACTAAACTCCAAAAACTTACAGATTCAAAGTCAGACTAAAACCTAACAACAGTTGCATGCCCATTTTCCCTTAATATGTCAAAGTGAAAACAACACTTTCTTCACTAATTATAGGATGATAAAATAAAATTGTTTGTTATTGTTGCTCAGACAACATGTGTGTTTTCTTTTTCCTCCTTTGGATAAAACTTTTAAAAAGTAATTTGTTTTTCAATTTTGAATTATTTTATTATTTTAAATTATTAAAATATATGCTTAAGTTACAGAATTGGGTATAATTATTGTTGTTGTTGTCGATCAAAGACGCATAGGACATGACATATTATACAGATGAATTATACTCACAAATATTATTGAAATAATGTTTGCTTTAATAATATCTATGGCTAGATTTATTATTTTTTGGACAAATATAATCAGAGATGTTATTAAAGTAACATTTTTTTTTAATTGTTGGGCCGTCAAATCACCCCTTTCGGACTTAAGTGGAGCAGATAAAAAATTTCTGACTATCCCAGATTCTTACAAAAACGCACTCTCTGAATTCGAACTCAGAACCTCAAGATCATATCATAAATCGTACACCACCAAGACATGTCATTTGGGGACTTATTAAAGCAACATTGCTTTAATTCATATGTAGTATTTATAATATGTGATTATATTATTTAATAGATAAATAATAATTAGTAATGATAATGATGTGATAAAAAATTTTAAAAAATAAAAATTATATAAATAATATTTTATATAATTAAAAAATATTTTTTTACTTATAAAAATCGAATCCGAGTTCGGAAACTAAAATTTTTCCCTTGTGCGGGACCGGACTAGAGTTTTTTTGCCATCCATATTTATAAGTAGTCATAATTTTCTAAAATTCTTCATATTTAGTTCAAAATATAGTGTTGACTTTGACATATTAAATACTTTTTTTTGGAAACATTGAAAGCTCCGCCGTCAAACCACTCTACCCGGACTTAAATGGAGCAGGTAAAATCCTCGTATGTCACAAACTCTTACAAAGAAATGCACCACTGGACTCGAACCTAGGACCCGACAACTAAGTCTTAAGTCATTTGTCACCACAGCGCACACACCCATTGGGGGCTAATTTTTAAAACACATTAATTTTAAAATACTATTCATTATTTTTAAAACACATTAATTTTAAAACACTATTCACGCGTGAATAGTGCAATTTGTTCACTATTCATTTTTTAGGGGGTTTGATTTTAAATATATTTTTAGGTCTGAATATTAATTTTTTTTTAGGTCTAGAGATATTTAAATATATTTTTTAATATATAAAATGATATTATAACTGTGATTAGGGGTGGGCAAAATAATCAAAATCGAACTGAACCGATAAAACTAAACCGAATCAATATATTTGTTTCGATTCGGTTTGATTTTTCAATTATAATTCAGTTCTAATTTCAAACAAACTGATCGATTTCGATTCAGTTCAATTCCTATTCAAACTGAACCGTTGAAACCGATCCGCTTCCATTCTAAATGATATTACCAATAATAGTAGTTTCAGATCATAATAAGAAACAACAAATTGTAGAGCAAACAAAATTACATGTGATGGGTAAAAGTAACACAGAACCTAGAGTATTGCATTGAGGAGCTACTTTTCTTTTTTACTAATAGGGTTGTTCACTGTCCTGCTCTACTCCATTTCTAGCAATGTAATTCACATGAAACTTAATCATCAACAAGAAAATCAATTTCCAACTAAGAAGATTCATCTAAATAGTCAAAATTGTGCTTGACAGAAATTTACAACTTCAGTTTAATTTGGGATCGGTTCTCGTTTGGTTCGGTTTACTCCAAAACCGAATCGAAATCGACTTTGTTCACTCCTAACTGTGATTAAGTATTTATAATTATCATTATAATTAAGAAATATGATTGAATATTATGTATGTGATTGTGATTGTGATTGAGTATTTATAATTGTCATTGTGGATGCTGGAATTCGGCCGAGGTCCACAATAAAAATTTGTAGGTTGGGGGCATCAGCGATCCTGCAAAACAAAGGTAGAGTGAGCGGGAGAAGACTTCCCACCGGTGTGGTGGGTGCCGGGGGCACTCCGACGCTCAAGTTAGTAGTATGAAATGAGCAGTAAATATGTAAAATGTGAAAGCAAGGTTTAATGTTACCTTAACCTCCTTGGGTGGCCGTGAGGGCGGTGGAAAGTGTTTAAAGGGATGGAGAGCTCAAAGAGCTTTGTGTCAAAGAGAGCAGAAGCATGTAAGAGAGAAGTGAAGTTTGGATTGGAGAACTCTCACCCTCTCTGTGTACTGAGTTACGTCTCTTTTTATAGATTGAAGGAATCATCCTTGTAGCTGTCAGATGAGCTGCATATAGGACCCACAACGTGCTGTGATTTCTGGCAATGGGGCCTCGCACATGTTTGATGTTTCTGCTTTCGGCGGAGAGGATAAAGTGCATGTGGAAATATATTCATTGTTTGGAAATGAGAGAAATGATCGGTGAATAATTAAGGGGGTTTGTCCTTAAATTATTGGATTTGTTTTTATAAATGATTTAACGTTTAATGGGCTGGGTTATTGCTTTGGGCCTCACCTGGTATTGGGTTCGAAGTGAAAGACGGTTTTGTCCTTGGCCCAAATTTGGCACGTACAGTTTGTCCCCTACTCTCTAAGTCAATGAGTTCTTTGACTTTGAGAGTATTTCTATACATGTCGAATGAAACAAGATATAAGAGTTTCTGTCAAGAATGCATAGTTCATACACGACATAGAGAATTCAATGTATTTTGGACTAAGAGTAGTCCAAGTCTTCAATTTGGCTTGGCATGAGCCAGGGGATATCCTCGGTCGACTGAACGAGATAAAGGCTAGGACAATTTCCATATTACTGGTCAAGGACCAGGAGAGTCTTCAAATTTTTCTAGACCAGATGAAGGTCATGTGCTGAAATTGACTCTTTATGAGCCATTGGGGATGTCCCCAGTCGACTGATCCAGATAAAGATCAGGATAATCAATTGACTCTTTATGAGCCATGGGGGATGTCCCCAGTCGACTGATTTAGATGATGATCAGGATAATCAATTGACTCTTTATGAGCCATTGGGGATGTCCCAGTCGACTGAACCAGATGAAGGTCATGATAATCCCCATACTACGGGTCAAAGGACCAGGGGAATCTACTATGTCGTCTGACCAGATGAAGGCCAGGTCTTCACTTGACTCTACATGAGCCAATGGGGGATGTCCCCAGTCGACTGAACCAGATGAAGGTCAGGATAATCAATGACTCTTTATGAGCCATGGGGGAGTCCCCAGTCGACTGAACCAAATGAAGGTCAGGATAATCCCCATACTACGGGTCAAAGGACCAGGGGAATCTACAATGTCGTCTGACCAGATGAAGGCCAGGTCTTCAACTTGACTCTACATGAGCCAATGGGGGATGTCCCCAGTCGACTGAACCAGATGAAGGTCAGGATAATCAATTGACTCTTTATGAGCCATGTGGATGTCCCCAGTAGACTGAACCAGATTAAGGTCAGGATGTATGGGTATAGGTCGAATGAGGTCATTAACAAGTTCCAAGCTTTAGGCGTGTAGATGTGGAAATCAAGTCTCAAGTGATACATGCATAATAGTATCTATGATAATTCCAAGCTACATATTAAATGATGTCGACTGTGATTCATATCATATATCAAGACATGCAAATGTAGTAGTATCTATGACAATTCCCAAGCTACACTAGATGATGTCGACTGGGATTTATATCACATCTCAAGACATGCAAGCGTTGTAACTATAATAATTCCCAAACTACGCACATGTGGATGTCGGATGGGACACACATAAAGCATCAAATCATTCACACATAGGATCAACAACAAGTCCTAAGCTACACAAATGTGGATGTCGAATGGGACAAACATAAAGCATCAAGCCATACACACATAGGATCCACAACAAGTCCCAAACTACATATGTAGATGTCGATTGGGAAAAACATCAAGCATCAAGCCAAACATGCATGAAATCCACAATAAATCCCGAGCTACACTTATGTAGATGTCGATTGGGAAAGACATCAAATATCAAGCTATACACGCATGAAATCCTCAATAAATCCCAAGCTACACTTATGTAGATGTCGATTGGGAAAGACATCAAACATCAATCTATACATGCATGAAATCCACAATAAATCCCAAGCTACACTTATGTAGATGTCGATTGGGAAAGACATCAAATATCAAGCTATACACGCATGAAATCCACAATAAATCCCAAGCTACACTCATGTAGATGTCGATTGGGAAAGACATCAATCATCAATCTATACATGCATGAAATCCACAATAAATCCCAAGCTACACTTATGTAGATGTCGATTGGGAAAGACATCAATCATCAATCTATACATGCATGAAATCCACAATAAATCCCAAGCTACACTCATGTAGATGTCGATTGGGAAAGACATCAATCATCAATCTATACATGCATGAAATCCACAATAAATCCCAAGCTACACTTATGTAGATGTCGATTGGGAAAGACATCAATCATCAATCTATACATGCATGAAATCCACAATAAATCCCAAGCTACACTCATGTAGATGTCGATTGGGAAAGACATCAATCATCAATCTATACATGCATGAAATCCACAATAAATCCCAAGCTACACTTATGTAGATGTCGATTGGGAAAGACATCAAATATCAAGCTATACACGCATGAAATCCTCAATAAATCCCAAGCTACACTTATGTAGATGTCGATTGGGAAAGACATCAATCATCAATCTATACATGCATAAGGTCCACAACAAGTCCCAAGCTACACATGTAGATGTCGATTGGGACAAATTGACTTGATGAAAGTCCAAAAGAATTTTCATACTACCTAACTTGATAAAGATTGGTCGATTGGACCTAAAGGAGATCCAAGAAAGTTTTTTCATTCTACTAGGAATGAAAAGATTCCCTATGTAGTATGGAGTTGGCAATAATAAATCAATGTAGCATGGAGATGATGACTGACCTTTGACTTGGTATGGAGGAGTTGCTAATCATTCCAAGTAGTCTGTGTAGCCTGGAGTTGATGGCCATTCACCTCGTCGCATGACAATCTTTCCATGTCTCTTGGAGCTAAGAATTGAGTTCAATAAATTGAATTTGCAAAGCTTGAGCTATTATTTTCAAAGGATGAAGTTTTGTTGCTTAGCTTTGGTTTCATGCTACAAAAGTGAGGTTCAATTGTGAATGGATGATAGATTCCTCAGTCAGGATTTTTTTTCTTCATGTAGGATCGCTTCATGAACCATGCAAGTATGGAAGCATTTTTCATTGGTTTCCATGGATCATGGCCTCGCCTAGAATGTGAGATTGTCGTGGCTGTTGTGTGTAAATAGCTCTCTTTCATATTTAATGCACGAATGTAGGTCCCATGATGCTGTCTTGATACCTTGGATACTAAATAAAGCCCAGCCCACTATCAAGGCAAAATCACATATGTCTTTGAAAATTCATCAAGCTTTCGAGCCCTAGTCATAGCTTTCATACGACAAGATTGTCGCAAAAGTCCAACAGGCTTAAGGTCACTAGGTTTCTACACGTATGAAGAGCCATACACAAACTGCCAAAGAACAAGTTCCAGTCTCTATGCGCAAAGGGTCAAAAGGTTAAGGCGACCGGTCGTATCAAAGCTTTTTCAAGACAGTCTCCAAAAGTTCCTCAATAACATTACCGTAACGACGGTGTATCTATCCACTTCTTACTGCGATGCTTCTGGTTTCTCTTCGTGGGTGTTCTGTGGCAGTGAGTGGCTTTGCTGGTTGTGTTATTGCAGTGAGAATGGGGGTGACGTTGAGGGCTTATACATGAGTTGGGGCTGACCTTTTACGTGTGCATGGTACTGTGGCTGAAGGCCTCTTGTTTGGTCGTGAGGTTAGGGGCAGTTTGTGAGTGAATGGGCTGTTGATGACAGTTTTGCGTTGAAGGTTGATTAGGCAGGTGGCTGGAGGTTACATGATCATGGAGGCATTTGGTGGCATGAGCAGAGGCTTGCTAAGGGGAAAGCAATTAGTTTTGAATTCTTGTGCTGTTTGTGGACAAAGGTAAGGCCGTGAAGTTGTAGGCGTTGAGGTGGGTGTGAGTCTCGGCTAGAGGTGTTGTGGCGTGAGCAGATGGAGCAGTGTTATGCGTGAAGCAGTGTTATGCTAGTGGGAGATTTCATGCTTGGGCTGAGTGATTATTTTCAATATTTGGAATTGTCATGCATAGATTTTTCATGATAATTGCTGTCGTTTTGGGCATGGTGGCAGCATGCGTGTGGTTTTTGGCAGTGGCAAGTGGACAGCCTTTGTTTCTTTGTGAGTGACTTGCTTGAAAGTAGCTTCCCAAGCGATGTGGGATATATTTTTGTATGAGAGGTTTGTAGTGTGGGTTTTTCAATATGATGGGTGATGAGCTTACATCTTTCGTAGGCACGTGATGTTATGAATAATGGATGGTTCGTGAATAAAGGGGGTATTATTATGTTGTACATGGTTTCCGAAATCAGAATATCTTGTAGTGTCGAATGGGACCCAGTCATTTAAAATAAAGTTGGATCCCATGTGACTTTGTTTAAGCATTGGGCTTTGTCGAGTGGACCACTTCTCCTTTGAATAAGGCTTTGTTGTCGAGTGAACCCCACATTCATCTCTTCTTTGAATGTAATTTTCCAGATATGACTTGGCATACTGTCTAGTAGGCTGGCTTTCTCACTGTACATTTGTTTATGAGCATCATTGAGTTTAGGCATGGACTTTCTTAGTGTTTGTGTACTATATCTGACATGTTTTCTACAAGAGATGGGCTTTGTTGAGTGATGGGAGATTAAAGAACTGTTCTTTGAGTGTAGATGGAGATAATTACTCCAACAACTCCTTCACACGAAGATGCGACTTGTTGTGAAAGGTCGGCTGGTGAAATGTGATGGCTTTTTTGGTGATTAATGAATGGTTATTTGATGATGAATTTTCACTCGCCATATTCTTGAATGCTCATAAGGACTGGATTTGATAAGATAGAAGAAATGACTTGTAGCCTCACGCCTTTGAGTGGCATCGGTCTGTGTCTGTTGCTCGAAGTCATGGATAGTTACGTTTGTAAGGATTGTAGACTGAATGGTCTTTGTTTGCTATGAATCGCTAAGGCCCCACGGTGGGCGCCAAATTGTGGATGCTGGAATTCGGCCGAGGTCCACAATAAAAATTTGTAGGTTGGGGGGCATCAGCGATCCTGCAAAACAAAGGTAGAGTGAGCGGGAGAAGACTCCCACCGGTGTGGTGGGTGCCGGGGGCACTCCGACGCTCAAGTTAGTAGTATGAAATGAGCAGTAAATATGTAAAATGTGAAAGCAAGGTTTAATGTTACCTTAACCTCCTTGGGTGGCCGTGAGGGCGGTGGAAAGTGTTTAAAGGGATGGAGAGCTCAAAGAGCTTTGTGTCAAAGAGAGCAGAAGCATGTAAGAGAGAAGTGAAGTTTGGATTGGAGAACTCTCACCCTCTCTGTGTACTGAGTTACGTCTCTTTTTATAGATTGAAGGAATCATCCTTGTAGCTGTCAGATGAGCTGCATATAGGACCCACAACGTGCTGTGATTTCTGGCAATGGGGCCTCGCACATGTTTGATGTTTTCTTTCGGCGGAGAGGATAAAGTGCATGTGGAAATATATTCATTGTTTGGAAATGAGAGAAATGATCGGTGAATAATTAAGGGGTTTGTCCTTAAATTATTGGATTTGTTTTATAAATGATTAACGTTTAATGGGCTGGGTTATTGCTTTGGCCTCACCTGGTATTGGGTTCGAAGTGAAAGACGGTTTTGTCCTTGGCCCAAATTTGGCACGTACAGTCATTATTATTGAGAAATATGACCGAAAATTATGTATATTAATGACATTGTAACTAAATTGTATGTGTTATTGCATTTCAAAAAAAAAAATTGTATGTGTTATTGTGCATGTGACTATGACTTTGAACTGTGATTGCGATTATGAACAGCGACCTAAAAAGTGAATATGACTGTGATGGTTCCGATATAATAATTTTGGGACTGATTTTGACATTATCAAGTCCTTATTTGAAATATGTTCCTAAATAAAAGTTATATATATATATATATATATATATATATATATATTATATATATATTATATATATATATATATATATATATTATATATATATATATTATATATAAATGTTAATTATATGTGATATTTTACAGATTGTGATTTTGAGTTCGGATGAATGAGATATAAATATTTGAAAATAGTTTATCGGTAACTTATAAATGTAAGGTAATTGTTGATCAATTTTTTTCATCATAATATATCGATTATAGTATTTATTTTAAAGTTTATGCTTTGTAAATTAATATTATGTAATTTTTTTTAAACACTTTATATTTTGGGAGATAGTTTTTAAATTTAAAGTTGGTTAAAAAATTTGATTTCAATTTTTGTTAATGGAAAGCTTATTATTTTTTATTTTATTATAAATATTTATGTCATATAACATATAAATTGACTAAATAAAAAGATTTTTTTTAGTGATTGGATTAAATTAGAAGAAAATTTTAGATTTATTAGCAAATCCCAAAAAATTATTATTAAAAATTTCAAAATGACACTAATATAACAAGAATATTGTTACTTTACCCGAAATTAATATCTAAAATAATTTTCAAAAAGACAAATTTAAAACGATATTATTTTAAATTTATCTATTCGGAAATCAATTCAGAACGGACTGCTAGAAGAGGGGCCAGTGCCACGCTTGCAAAAGCATCGCTTGTGTCGCTCTCACGTGGCCGAAAGCGAAACATTGTACTGTATGATACAGGACATCCTGTCCGTTGGTTTGATTGTATTGGAATCTGAACCGTTGATATGGAACCACGGGAATTTGTTCTAACTTGTCTTTTAGTGATTATCGAAATTGAAATGTTTTTTACTCTTTTTTTTTTTTTTATAATAATCGAAGAAGAATAATAATTTGCTTTTTCTTTCATCATATCAATTAGGAAATTTTTATATAGGTCCCTTATATTTGATCTAAATGCATACAACACCTAAAATTTGTCAAATAAACACTTAAGTAGTTAAAATGCAAATCCTCAAAATTTTTTTTTTTTTACATGTAATATGATTTTCATCCTTTTTAAACTTCAAAGTAATCGAAGAAATCGAAGGAGGTGTTACTCAAAGCTATCACCCAAGCTATTCCAACTTATTCCATGAGTGTTTTCAGGCTACTATTGGGATTTTGTGAGGATACTCAAAAGCTTATGAATACGTTCTGGTGGGGGTCAATCGATTCGAAGAAGAAAATTTATTGGATGAGCTGGAAGAGAATGTGCAAGTCAAAGCGGGATGAAGGTATTGGTTTTAGAGATCTCAACATCTTTAATCAAGCAATGCTGACCAAACAGGGATGGCGAGTCTTGAAGGATCCTAACTTCTTAGTTGCTAAGATTTTGAAAGCCAAGTACTATAAGAAGAGTGATTTCATGGATGCTTCTTTGGGGGACAATCCATCATTTGTGTGGAGAAGTCTGTTATGGGGTAGAAAATTTCTGAAAAAAAAAAGTTAGATGGAGAATAGGAAATGGCCAAACAACCTCTGTCTACAACAGTAGCTGGATCCCTAAGCCTTCTTCATTTCGACCAATTTCAGTACCCTCTCTTCCACAAGATACAAAAGTTGCTGCACTACTGATGCCAGACAGCAGGTGGAACAATGGACTCTTGAGGGATCATTTCATGGCCATAGATGTGGAGGAAATCAATAGGATTCCTCTGCCAAGACAGAACACAAAGGATTAGCTATGTTGGCATTATGAAAGGAGATGAGAATTTACAGTCAAGAGTGATTATCATTTGGGAATGCAGACGATAGAATCAATGGAAGTTACGATTTCAAATGAAAGATTGTATTTTAGAACAATAATTGGGGTCTTGATGTGCCAGGAAAAATCAAGATTTTTATATGGAGAGCATGCCTTGACCTGTTACCATATGCCTCGAAGCTTAAGATGAGAAAAATTAATGCTCATAGTCTCTGTCCAAAATATTTGAAGGAGGAGGAAACAGTTTGTCACGCCCTCTTTAGATGCAAAACATCTAAGGTTTGTTGGAACAAGACAAGTTGTTATTGTAGGAAACGTCTTTCCTTAACGCGGCGAAAGTTGCTTATGGTGGCACAGGTCCGGTATGGATCTTCAAAATTTTATTTGCCTTCTCCCTTTGTTGTAGTAGCCAAGATCAATCCTTTGGTGTCCAATACTTGGATCAACCACTCGATCTTCCGAACAATGACTCGAAACCAACAAACCGAAGTGTGAGCTTCACTCACAAAGATTAAACCTCTAAACTATTTAGAGATTTAAGATGTCACAATGGTGTTTGACTTTAGGAATTTCACAACACTTGTGAGTGCTAGAACTCTCTCTATTTTCTCTCAAATCTTTTCTCATAACAATTGTGTGAATTAATGCAAAGTGTTAACCTTAGGAAGTGAGATAAATGGTAGAGATTATATTCTCTTACACAAGCCAACTAACTTTGTCATTAAGCATTTAATGCTTTCTTGCAATGGCCAACACAAAAATGTGAATGCCATACCAAATCATAAGAAATGTTAAGCTAAAGACAATGGCTTTGTCATTAAGCATTCAATGCTTTCTTTCAATGACAAACACATAAATGTGGAGGCCATACCAAAGCATAAAATGCATTAGCTAATGACAAAATTATTAGGTGTATCCAAGCCACCTAATAGACATAATTGCTTGGATGACATGGTAAGCCATATGACTTTGTCTCCAATGGTAAATAAAAATCAATATATTAATAATGATTTATTTACCTTCAATTATGTTGTAGTAATTATCTCATAATTATTACTAACTTGATTATCTCATAATCAAAGAATTATAGAAAACATTAAGTTAAATTAATTTAACATAGTTTTCATTGTGACAATAAATATTATTAATCTTATTAATAATATATAAATAAATATAATGTGAGCATATAATTAGACAATCTAATTATATTAGGTTTGCTACAGTTAATCGAACTAGCACGGGGACCAAATGGACCTACGGTTCCGAGCTCCAATAATTCCGAAATATTAATTAAACTCTTTAATCAAATATTACAATTTATTAACTCTGCGTTATTCCACTAAAAACTCGAAGTTGAACTCCCGTTACCATAGATGGATTAAGTAAACCGAACATTTTCGGTGTCCATCGATATAGTCATTACATATGGATATAGCCCTTCACGAATATCTCATAAATAGAGCCGGGTCATAAGTCCGTTAAACCCCTCTAAATATTTTGTCTCTTAAGCACCATTGATTCTATAATGAACAATTAATTCATAGCAATTATGAATATAAAATACTTTTTATTCGTAATAGAAAAGTTGAGCGCTCAAATTGTTCAAGTCCCGAATCAACTCTTAAAAGAGATATTCATCTGCTTCTCGTAAGAATGAGTGAATTTCATATCTATGTAAACGTTCTCAGCTACATACCAAACCATATCCCCAAAATACGTAGTTATTGGCCGGGAATGCAACACCAACCTCATCATAATAAATCAAAAGACATAGTCTGTCATATAGAAGTTCGTAATACACTCAAGATTAAGATCGAATCCATATATGACCATCTATTAGATAAAATGAATTTCTTTGGTTAACAGATATTAAAAGAAATTCGTATTTATCTGAGTCCAGTCCTATATGAGCTTATCATACAAGGTGCCTCAATTCCCATGTCACTACATGAACGATCCCGGATCAAGGTCGTTATACAAGTATAGAATGGACCGCAGCTATAGATATACCACAAATAAAGTACCCTATTTGTTTGCTCTCTATGGACTATTTAGATTACTAACTTTAGACTTAAATCCTCTTGTGCATAAAACATACACTAAGTCTACAGGTACAAGAGTAATCAAGGTAAACAAGACAATTGGACAATATGCGATATAAATCAAACAACTTTGATCAAATGAATAATGCATTTATTATTATTACAAAAATCAATTTCGTATACAATACATGAAGCTCTATGACATAAATCCCAACAATTATGAGATCTTTAGAAGCTATCAGGGAGAGGACATTGATGAACATTTGAGGATTTGTTGGAGGTCCCTGTTAAAGAATGAGATGAACCTTGTTGTGACTATTATATGAAGTTGTTGGGGAGCTCGAAATAAATTTGTTTTTCAAAACCTAAAGGATGAGCCAGACAGAATCATTATTACTACAGAAGCTCTGCTCAGTTCCTTTAATAGTGCGCGCCAGGCTGCTGTGTTATTGGATAGTAATAGTGCCAAAGAAATTACTTGGGTGATTAGTGATATTCAAGAAGTGATTACTTGTTCGAACCAGATATTGGTTCAGTTTAGACCCAGAGTCTGTATCGCAATTACGCATAATTTAACTAGACTTACTTCTTCAAGCAAAATTTGTGGCATTTGGAAGGAAGCCTTCCCTCCTTTAATATCTTCTCTTTTCTAGTTATGAATGAATTTCATTTCAAAAAAAAAAACTTCAAAATAATCATTAAAATATAAGTAGTTTATAGGATAAATTTCAAGCAATCTATTGAGTCTGACAAAAAATAATATTATACAAATAAATTCGATTAGCTATCAGTTTTATTTTAATGTGTCTATTTAAAAAAAAAAAATTAATCATCTATTGAAAAGTTAATCTATCTTTTAATTAACTTTATATGCGACACGTTAATTAAACACAATTATCACTATCATTATTGATTTTAAAAAAGTGAGAGAAGTTAATTGAGTGATTTGAATGTTTAAAATAAATTTACGTATTTTTTTCTAAATCGTTAGAAATTCTACCGCCAAATCATTCATTTCAATATCATATTTAAACAGATAAAACAATAAAGGTACTGTAGCTATTATGTTCCATTACTTTACCCGTTCGAGCATGCCACCCGACATTAAAAAAATATATATTTGGTCGATTATATGGACGTGTGATAGAGAAACACGTGGACATGCGTGTGCATTTTTAGCTAACTTTTATTAATTATCATTGAGAGAGTGCATTTGATTTGAGCAGTAGTTTTGCTTTGCCTCTCCCAAAATATGTTTACCGTTAAGGCATGGGGCACAATGGTGAAACACAACTGTTTTTTCAATCATTGTTTTTTCAATATTCTTAAATATTCTACAAATTTATTTTTAGGAATATTATCATTTGTTTTTCACTCGAAAATTGATTTACGTGTGAAATTAATCGAAAATTGTAAATAAATTTACTTTTACATCCAAAATTTTAGTGAGTGTATTATTTTATATTTTTTATATTCAATTTTATACCCAAAATTTCAATCAATGTATTAATTTACATTTAAATTTTTCAGTCAATATATTAATTTACACCTAAAAAGTGTAAATTAGAACATTAACGGAAACTTTAAGTATGAAATTAAACTTATTTAGGGTTTTAAGTATTTTCGTACATAAGTAAATTTTTGAGTGTAAAAATGATAATTTTTAGGTGTAATTAATAATCAATAATAAAAATGATGATGGTAAGAATCTTCTTGTGTTTGATTCCAACAATACTCATTCATGTGTTCTAAGCCTCAATAACTACGAATCTTGATTTTGTAAGAACAAAATCATTTTAAGATCAATTCTAACCCTTAAGGAACATTGCCCTTAAGAACCTTTTATTTACTTCTTTTGAGAATCTTGAACAGCGATACAACGCCACAACGTTTGCCACACTTGATAAGCTTTTGTTCCGTAAAATTAAGGAAAAATCCACTTAATGAGTATTAAAAAGTGTACACTTAATAAAAGAGAAACGAATCATTTTATACTTATAATTTCATTAATCTCATTAATTTAGCACATCTGTAAAATAATAATTAAATTTATATTTTATATATTTTATTGTGTAGGTAAAATACTGCTTTGGATGCTCAACGAGAAAATGGATATGAAATATGAATTCCAAGACTCAGAAACCCAAAAAAAACATGACAGCTGGATTTAAATCAGACTTGAAAAATATTTACCGTATTTAGTTTGACAACAAAATGAGCTTACAATGTATTTAGCCACACATGTATTATATATATATATATATATATATAATATTATTTTAAAAAAAACACAATATGACAAACCACTTTTGGTTTGTCATGTTGTGAAAGTTGCATGCAACTTGAAAGTCTCATGCAATTTCAGTGGAAGAGGATGCTCAACACATCTTCCTTTAACTTCCTTCACACAATTTCACTTTGTAAATTTGTGAAGGGATCCAGCTCTTGTGTGTTTTATTTTTATAATTTTTTTTTTAAAATTTTTTTCTTTCGGTAATAAAATTATGAGTGTTTTATTCAAATTATGAGTAGCTAATTTCGCCCTGCTGGGTAATGGGTGAAGCTTTTAATATGAAAATTTAGATTAATCTTATTTATATTATAAAATATAAATTGTAATCTAATTATTAATATTATTTAAATTTGGATTAATTATTGATAAATTTTATTACCGCATATATGACTGGTTTTATTTATTTGACATAATTGAGTACCTAACTAAATTTGTTATAGACAAAAGTTATCACCGCATTTATGGCTGATTTTAAATATTTTGGCATAATTAATTCCTGAAATAAATTAATTGGGTAATAATTATAATTTATATATTATAAAAAGTAAGATTTCTAAATTTGAAATATTAAAAGTGGATCTCATAGCCCCAACATTTTATTTTATTGTTGCATATTAATTTAAAATTTTTAATCTCTTCAAACAATTCACTCTTTTTATTTTCACTCAAATTATTATTTTATTTTACAAAATCTATTTTCTGTGAATCGATCCCGGACATACCAAATTATTTTATTACTTCGATACTCTTATACTTGGGTGTCAAGAACCACTTTGTATGTGTGTCAAGTTTTTGGCTCCGTTGCCGGTGAATATAATTTAGTAGATATAATAATAATTTTTCTTTCCTTTTAATTTTATTTTTAAATTTTTTGTTTATTATTTTTTTGTTGTACTTTATGCATCTCATTTTCCTTCTTCTTTGTATTTGTATAGATCTAAAATGTCTTGATTGATCCTAAATGAATCTTGAACCCAGACATCCCATATACAGACAAGCCATGTATTTAATTTTTCAAGGTTACAGGAGACAAAAAAATCAATTAAAATGTAGCTTATATTTTACCAAAGAATTTCTAGAACCATCCTCATCCAGAAATTCTTCCATAATTTTTTGTGAGAACTTAATTCGAAAGATTGAGACATCTGAACGAGAATTCAATTGAGATTTGAATTGACAAGAATCATAAGATGTTTTTAGATCTAATCCCTACAATTGTATTTTTTCTTTGTTTTTCTTTTTCTTTGTCATTTATTTTTATTTTTATTTTTTAACTTGTTTATTTTTTTTGTAAGTATTGTATTTGTATTTTTTAATTCTAGCATATAGTCTGCATTTAGATTGTATGAAACACTGGTCTCGATCATCTAGTGGTAGATTAGATAGAGAGTTTCCATCACCTTCATCATCGTTCAAAATGGTCGAGAACCAAAATAAAAATCCATCTGCCTGAAATGAAAACCCAGCTGATCAGGAAGAAAACGAGTCTCAGCAAGACGATCTTATTCATCCTAGGATACTCATAAAATTCATGAATCCCACTAGGACAAGATCATCATCTTGTATTATTTTTCCCCTTAGATACAATACGTTTCAATTTTAAGCCAGGTGTCATCCAACTTTTACTCACATTTCACGTCTAGAATTAGAAAATCTTTATCAGCACTTAAGGGAATTTGAATAGGTATGTAACACTTGCACATACCAAAATTGCAGCATGAATATAATTCGATTAAGTTTTTTCCCTTTTCTTAAAATGATAAAGCTAAAATTGTTGGGGCATATGTGCAACCCCTATGGTCGGATCGGTTCCCCGCACAGCGGAAATGGGTCTATCTCATGGATATCAAGTATGGGTATAATTTTAAAATATTTAATGAAATACTATATTTCACTATAAGTGTATAGGAAAAAATCGGGACTGAATTGGAGTCCGGAAACTCAAGAACGAACGAAAACAAAATTCATCGCGTACATGTGCGCAGTGCGTGCTACAGTGTACGTGAACACACATTATTATTATTATTATTTGTTTCAAATGTGCCTTCAACTCTCTGGAAAATTTCCAGATAGTTGAAGGAATTAAGGTATATTACCCTAATTGCTTCCAACTCTCCCTAAATACTCTTAAAACACCCAAAAATAATTTTAACATCAAAATCAACATCAACACATGTTATAGAATAAAAAATCAAGTTTTTCAAAATATCAAATATTTTTACAAAAATATAAATTTATTATAAATACGCACTTGTGTAAATTTTTAATCCAAAACACAAATCAAATTAGAATCTCACAATGAAGTGACTCGTGAACAATTCTAGATCACTCAAAGGTAGTCAAGTAATTCTAGAATGGTAGCCTTAGCTCTAAGCTATTATCTAGAGTTCCAAACTCTAATTTTATGTCTATGTCTAACATAAATATTTTGACCCAGTTACAAGCATATTGTGTTTATACTTCCAAAGCATCATAACACAATTAATTAGCCTAATTCCAACATTATGTATCTAATATATAATTCAACACTATATGTCTCACTAATGAAAAATATAGCTTTTGGAGAAGATCAAACTTACCTAACAAGGTTGATTTAAAGATCCAATCTAATTCTCCTTGTTGAAATGTTTGGAGAACTTCCAAGGATTAGCAAGCTTGACTCCAAGATCCAATCTTGATTCCAATGCTACCAAGCTTCACCCCCAAGATTCAATCTTGATTTCTCCTGGATGAAATGTTGTAGAGACCTCACAAAACTTCTCTAAACACTTCTCTAACTTAGGCTAATTTTTCTAATTCTTGCTTGTATTTAGCTTTCTCAAGCTTAATTAAAACCTTCGTAAAGCTTGCTATTTATAGCAAAACTTAGGTAATTTTAATATTTAATAAAAGTTGTAATCACTTTTAGGTGAGCTTAATCTAATTTGTCCAAATATGTATAATTAGGTGTGACTAATCTTCATTGTCTACTACTTTGATTTAATCCAATTAAATCAAGACAAAGATTAGGAAATTGATTAGTTCAATATTTGCCACTTTGATTTAATCTAATTAAATCAAGCCAAAACCACATATTATTACATACTTACAATAACCATAATATCCTCAAATTGTAGAGATAATTACGATTTTACAATTAAGTCATTGTGTAATTATTGAATTAATCCAATTAATATAATTAGGTCAAAGTGAATAATCAATGTTATCCAATAACACTTGATTATCTTAGTTGATAATTACAATATTGATGGCCCTGTTGCCAGGGAATATAATTTAGTAGATAAAATAATAATTTCTCTTTCCATTTTATTTTTATTTTTTTGGTTTATTATTTTTTTGTTGTACTTTATGCATCTCATTTTCATTCTTCTTTACATTTATGTAGATCTAAAATGTCATGATTGATCCTAAATGAATCTTGAACCCAAACATCTCATATACAAACAAGCCATGTATTTAATTCTTCAAGGTTACAGGAGGCAAAAAAATCAATTAAATTTCTTGAACCATCCCCATCCAGAGATTCTTCCATAATTTTTTGTGAGAACTTAATTCGAGAGATTGAGACAACTGAACGAGAAATTCAATTAAGATCTAAATTGACAAGAATCATAAGACATTTTTAGATCTAATCACTACATTTGTATTTTTTCTTTGTTTTTCTTTTCCTTTGTCATTTATTTTTATTTTTATTTTTTTACTTGTTTATTTTTTTGTAAGTATTGTATTTGTATTTTTTAATTCTAGCATATAGTCTACATTTAGGTTGTATGAAACACTGGTCTCAATCATCTAACGGTAGATTAAATAGAGAGTCTTCATCACCTTCATCGTCGGTCAAAATGACCGAGAACCAAAATAAAAATCCACATGCCCGAAATGAAAACCCAGCTGATCAGGAAGAAAACGAGTCTCAACATGACGATCTTAATCATCCTAGGATATTCAGACAATTCATGAATCCCACTAGGACATGATCGTCATCTTGTATTATTTTCCCCCAGATACAATACATTTCAATTTTAAGTTGGGTGTCATCCAATTTTTACTCACATTCCACGGTCTAGAATCATAAAATCATTATCAGCACTTAAGGGAATTTGAAGAGGTATGTAACACTTGCATAGACCAAATTGTAGCATGAATATAATTCGATTAAATTTTTTCCCTTATCTTTAAATGATAAAGCTAAAATTATTGGGGCAAATGTGGAATCTTTATGATCGGATCAGTACCCCGCACAGCGGAAATAGGGCTAACCTATGGATATCAAGTATGAGTGTAATTTTAAAATATTTAATGAAATATTATATTCCATTATGAGTGTATAGGAAAAAGTCGGGACTGAATCGGAGTCCGGAAACTCAAGAATGAGCGAAAACAAAATTCATCGCGCACACGTACGTAGTGCGCACTACATTGCACACGCGCACATGTGCGCAGTGCGCACTACAGTGCGCATGTGTACTGTGCGTGAGCACATATTATTATTATTATTATTATTATTATTATTATTTGTTTCAAATGTGCCTTCAGCTCTTTGGAAAATTTCCAGAGAGCTGAAAGAATTAGGGTTTATTACCCTAATTGCTTCCAACTCTCCATAAACACTCTCAAAATACCTAAAATAATTTTAACATCAAAAACAACATCAACACATGTTATAGAGCAAGAAATCAAGTTTTTCAAAATATCAAATATTCTTACAAAATATAAATTTATTCTAAATACGCACTTGCGTAAATTTTGAATCCAAAACACAAACCAAATTAGAATCCCACAATGAAGTGACTCGTGAACAATTCTATGTCATCCAAAGGTGGTCAAGTAATTCTAGAATGGTAGCCTTAACTCTAAGCTATTATCTAGAGTTCCAAACTCTAATTTTATATCTATGTCTAAAATAAATATTTTGACTCAATTACAAACATATTTTGTTTATACTTCTAAAGTATCCTAATACAATTAATTAGTTTAATTTCAACATTATGTATCTAATATATAATTTAACACTATATGTCTCACTAATGGAAAAATATAGCTTCTGGAGAAGATCAAACTTACCTAACAAGGTTGATTCAAAGAGCCAATCTACTTCTCATTGTTGAAATATTTGGAGAACTTTCAAAGATTAGCAAGCTTGACTCCAAGATCTAATCTTGATTCCAATACTACCAAGTTTCACCCCAAAATTCAATCTTGATTTCTCCTCGATGAGATGTTGTAGAGACTTAGGCTAATTTTTTTAATTCTTGCTTGTATTTAGCTTTCTCAAGCTTAATTAAAACCTTCATAAGCTTGCTATTTATAGCAAAACTTAGGTAATTTTAATATTTAATAAAAGTTGTAATCAACTTTTAGGTGAGCTTAATCTAATTTGTCCAAATATGTATAATTAGGTGTGATTAATCTTCATTGTCTACCACTTTGAATTAATCCAATTAAATTAAGACAAAGATTAGGAAATGAATTAGTTCAATGTTTGCCACTTTGATTCAATCCAATTAAATCAAGCCAAAACCACATATTATTACATACTTACAATAACCATAATATCCTCAAATGGTAGAAATAATTATGATTTTACAATTAAGTCATTATGTAATTATAGAATTAATCCAATTAGGTCAAAGTAAATAATCAATGTTATTCAATAACACTTGATTATCTTAGTTGATAATTATAATATCGAATATTATATTTTATCAAAATTAATCGGCTACCCAAGTGCTCAAAGAGTATACTTCATATTGGGACTCTCTAAGTTCAGACATGTTCGTCATATAAGCCTATCTAATATGTATGCTATTCGGCCACCTCCGAATTCGTGAAGAACACGAACGACTTTTCTGAACTATACAAGTCGAGGTCATCACATATGTTTAACAATCCCTCTGTCGTAGGCTATCCGAGTTGTGCTTAGGAAAAATAGAATACACCGTCAAGTTTTTGAGGCGCACATCTCATGTCGACATGTCCACGATTCTTCATAACTGATGTGATCCACCCTAGGTGATTGACTTTGGCTAAAGCTTTAAGAATCGTGAAATTACTCACATGGATACATAAACCCCTTATGGTACACTACGGGCAGATGGATCATATCGTGCTTCGCACTTGATTACTGAGTGCATCGGTCCACACCCAACGAACATATAGAGGCCAGACCATGAAAGGTTTCTAACATTCATGGCATCAAAGTGTGGAGGATCTCACACAAAATCAATGTTATCTTATAGTCAAATAATTACATATGCTACTCGACTCGAGGAGATTCCTATTGACGTTGATGTGTACTTCCAACTATTTGGAATCACTTGTGATTCATTCAGTATTCGGTACAACCAATACCCACACTTCTATACGAGTTTCCAAAACTCATGATACATTGGGTTAAACCATTGGAATTCCAATTCCAATATACAATATATACTAGTCTTCTAGGTTATAGTAATTCGACCATATTCCAAAACCAAAAACTATGAATATATATACTTTAAGAATAATTTACAATAGTAATACTTATCTCATTATTGGATCACCTAGTGTCCAATATTACTACAAGACTATTCTAAGGTCGATGTCATTCTTAACATATCTATACATACATCAATCTAATACGCATAATGACAATACCATTAATAAGGTATGAAATGAAAATAAAGTTATTTTATTAATAAATAATAAAATGTACAATTCGGATTGGCACTCCAAGCACCAGCTCCAATAAAAATTTGGCTGCAGAACCTTAGATCAGGATCCATCAGAACATGAAATGATTTACAAGAGCAGTTTCTAAAAAAATAAAAAAATTTCCCCCTTCACAAGACAAACTCCTTTAAGAGGAGAATCGCAACCTCCACACAATAATCGGGGGAAATATTTTACCAATATTGGGAGAGTTTTAAAGAGATGTTGAATGTTTGTCCACATCACAGGTTTGAAACATGGAGGCTGGTTGCCTACTTTTACGAGGGTTTAACACCCCGAGGTAGACAAATAGTGGAAATGATTTGTAATGGTGAATTTAGAGATAAAAATCTCGAAGATGCAGTAGATTACCTAGAACAAATAGCAGAGAATGCACAATAATGAGACATAATTGGCTCTTATGAGTCGTCTGTAAAACCACAGCCATCTGGTAGATGTATGTTTAATCTTAGCGAAGCCCATGACTTTTATGCTAAGTATGCATCTCTAGCTAAAAAATTTGAGGCATTAGAAATGAGGAAGAGTGATTATGTCAATTCAATTCAATAAGTCACATGTCATATCTGTAATTCAAATGAACATGTCATACAAGTTTGCCCAACCTTGCCAGCCCTACATGAATGTCTCCACGACCAAGTCAGTTCCATAAACACCTTCAAGAGACCAAATCCAAACCCATACTCCCAAACCTAAAATTCTGGTTGGAGAAACCATCCAAAATTCAATTGGAGGAATGATAACTAAGCACAACCATCGCAATTACCTCCACAAGTACACCAGAATTTTCAAAATTCCTATAATTATGCACCATATGTCCCACCACCTAGGAAAACCCTTGAGGATACCTTGCATGCATTCATTGAGAAACATGAAGCCATCAATAACCAAAATGTACAAACATTGATTGATCTGAAAGATACTTTCTCCAAAATCACATCTGCATTGACCATTAGTGAGAAAGGAAAGTTTCATGCACAACCACAGCCAAACCCCAAGAGTCATCAAAATCCTCACGAAGGTAGTTCTGGTAGTCAACACATAGACCAAGTCAAAGTTGTTATTACTATTCGGTGTGGTAAGGTCATCCACAGACATATTCTTCAACCTCGCGAAGCTGAAAATAAATCAGATTCAGAGGGTAAGGAAGAGATTGATGAATCATTACCCATCGTTGATGATAATAATTTTTCTCATGCACCTCCATTTCCTCAAGCATTAGAAACAAAGAAATTGAACAATTTCCCAAAGATATATGAAATATTCAAATAGGTATAGGTTAATATTCCTTTGTTAGATGTCATCCAACATATATTATCGTATGCCAAATTTCTGAAAGACTTGTACACCGTTAAAAGGAAATATCAGGTAAGTAAGAAAGTTTTTCTAGCTGAACAAGTATGTTTCATTCTCTCTACCGATAATGCGTTAAAATACAAGGACTCTGGTTGTCCAACTATTTCATGTATTATTGGAAATCAAAAAATTGAACATGTTTTGCTTGACCTTGGAGCTAGTGTCAATTTGCTTCCATTTTCGGTTTATCAACAATCTAATATTGGCGAGTTAAAACCAACTTCAACTACTCTTTTACTTGTCGATAGATCAGTCAAGGTACCGAAATGAATTGTGGAAGATGTGTTATTACAAGTCGATAAATTCATACCGTTTGGATTTTATTGTCTTGAAAACACAACAAGTAGCTGACAGTTATAAGCCAATTAATTACAGGAATGGAATCATGAATTTTTCATTTGGCAGTATGACGCCGGAGCTTAATGTTTTTAACATGTGCAAACAACCATACGATGAGGACAGTGAAAACAAGAACATAGAACTAATTGAACTAATTTTGGAGGAACATATTCAGGGGAGATTATCTGATCCCATGGAAATTTATATTGCTAATTTTCTTGAATCAAATACGCAATTAGATTCAGATATTCCTAATGATTTTTTACTTGATTCTATACATATACTGGAAGACGATTGAGAGAAACAAAATTTTGAGAAACTAAGAGCGCTGGAAAAAGAAAAACAAGAGGAAGCACCCAAATTGGAATTAAAGACTTTGCCAGAAGGATTGAAGTATGCATTTTTTAGAGATGAATAAACTTATCATGTGGTAATATCTTATTCCCTCACAAGCAATCAAGAAGTTAAGTTGTTAAATGTGTTGAAAGAACATAAACTGGCAATTGGATAGACTTTAAAAGACTTAAAAGGCATTAACCCATTGATCTGTACACACAAAATATATTTAGAAGATAAAACTAGGACATATCGTCAATCTTAAAGAAGATTAAACCCTCACATGAATTAAGTGGTAAAAACGGAAGTCCTTAAACTTCTTGATGTAGGCAATATCTACCATATATTTGATAGTATGTGGGTAAGTCCTACACAAGTTATACATAAAAAGTATGGATTAACTGTCATAAAAATGATAAAGGAGAATTAATTCCAACTCAAATCTCATCTAGTTGGCGTATGTGCATTGATTATAGAAAACTAAATGTCACCACTAGAAAATATCATTTTCTCTTACCATTTCTTGACCAAATTTTGGAAATAGTGGCATGACACTCATACTATTGCTTTCTTGATTGTTACTCAGGTTATTATTAAATTCTCATTGCTTTAGAAGACCGGAAAAAAACCACATTCACATGTCCCTTTGGAACATTTGCATTTAGGAAAATGCCTTTTGGACTTTGTAATGCACTAGCAACATTCCAATGATGTATGTTAAGTATATTTAGTGACAGGTTGAACACTGTTTAGAGGTTTTTATGAATGATATAACTGTTTTTGGGAACTTATTTGATAATTGCTTGAATAATTTGGAAAATATTTTGAAAAGATGTGAAGAAAAATGACTTGTGTTAAATTGGAAAAAATACCATTTCATGACTAATTCGGGAATTATTTTGGGACATGTTGTGTCATCTAAATGTATTGAGGTTGACAAAGTAAAAATAGAAGTAATCTCTAAATTGCCACAACCAAAAATAATAAGGGAAATCCGCTATTTCTTAGGACATGCAGGATTTTATAGGAGGTTCATAAAAAACTTCAGTACCATATCCAAAACCTTGTGTAACCTCCTATTAAAATATGCAACATTTGAATGGACAGAATAATGTCAAAAATCATTTGAAAATGTTATTAGTCTTTTGACTTTTGCCCCCATCATACAATCCTCTTATTGGTCTTTGCTTATTGAGCTAATGTGTGATACCGATAATTATGCAGTTGGCGTAGTATTAGGACAGAGAAATGAAGGTAAGCCTATGTAATTTATTACGCAAGTAGAACTTTACACAGTGCACAAATGAATTAACTACCACGGAAAAAGAACTACATGTTGTAATATTTGCATTGGATAAATTTCGATCATATTTAATTGGTTCCTCAACCGTTGTTTATTCTGACCATGTTGTTGTTAGATATTAGATGTCTAAACATGATGCAAAGCCAAGATTACTACGATGGATTTTGTTGCTTCAAGAATTCAATCTCACAATCAAGGACAAGAAATGAACAGAGAATGTAGTTGCAGATCATTTATCGAGACTCATAAATGAGTCATCAATTGACACAACTCATATCAAAGACTCTTTTCATGGTGTTTTTTTATTTTCTATAAATACAATGCCTTAGTATGCTAATATTGTCAATTTTCTTACAACAAGAAAAATACCTCCAGATTGGAGCCATCAAGACAAGAAGAAATTTTCGACCGAAATCAAAAGATTCTACTGGGACGATCCATATATGTTCAAGTATTGTCATGATCAAATTTTTCGACGATGCATACCAGACAATGAGATAAGTGGTGTTATTCATTTTTGTCATTCAGAAGCATGTAGATGTCACTTCTCATCAAAGAAAACTGCTGCAAAAATCTTACAGTGTGAATTTTATTAGCCCACCATTTTCAAAGATATACACATTTTCTGCAAAACTTGTGAAAATTGTCAAAATTTCGGATCAATTTTAAAAAAGAAACACGATGCCTTTAAATCCCATCATTATCATCGAAATCTTTGATTGTTGGGGAATATATTTCATGGGTCCATTTCCATCGTCAATTAGATTTTTATATATTTTAGTTGCAGTCGATTATGTCTCAAAATGGGTTGAGATGATTTCTTTATCGAAACAATGATCACAAAACTGTGATTAAATTTTTAAAAGAAAATATTCTAAGTCGATATGGAATCCCTCGGGCCATTATAAGTGATAGAGGTAAACACTTTTATAACAGGCCATTTGAGTCCTTAATGAAAAACTATGGAGTTGTACATAAAGTTTCTACCTCCTATCACCCTCAGACAAATGGTCAAGTTGAACTAGCAAATAAGGAAATAAAAAAAAATGGAAAAAATGGTCAACTCAAATCGCAAAGATTGATCTCTTCGACTGACTGATGCACTTTGGGCATACCGAACAACTTTCAAAATATCTTTGGGAATGTCTCCCCATCGTCTAGTTTATGGAAAAACTTGTCATTTGCCTGTAGAACTTGAGCATAAGGCATATTGGGCTATTAAAACATTCAATTCAAACATTGAAAATGCTAGTCATGAACATAAACTGCAATTAAAGGAACTTGAAGAGTTAAGGAATGATTCATATGAGAATGCAAAAATTCTTAAAGCTAAAATTAAGGTCTTTCATGATAATCGAATTGCACGAAAAATATTTGAAATTGGTCAAAAAGTTTTACTTTATAATTTCAGTCTTCATTTATTTCCTAGAAAATTGAAATCCAAATGGAGTGACCAATTTATTATGAAGCAAGTTTACCCTTATGAAGTTATTGACATTGAGAATCCTAGGAATGGTGATGTATTTAAAGTGAATGGACATCGTCTGAAATTATTTTTGGAGTGTTCAAATTTTCAAGAATCTATTTTCCTTTCAAACCCAGTGTACTGTGATTGATGTATATTTTTTCTTACCTTTTGTATTTGTCTAATTTCGATTTTCTTGAGTTTTGCAGCATTTATTTTTGTCTTTTCTCTTTTTGTCAGAATCTTGCACCCCGATTAAACAGCGGATAACGATACTTTGTGACTCTAAGTCGATTCTTTCAGTTTCCTAAAATTACTGATACCCTACAATCAAGGCATGAAATAAACTCTTACAAAACTCCACAATCATTTTCCTTCTCTCCCCAAAAATGCTCTGATGAAAATTTACAAAGCACGCACCAAAAGAATGAGGTTTTTTATGATCCATGATATTCTTAGTGATATTTATTGGGTAATTGAAGCAATGGTTCGCTTGGCAGGTGAGTCATCTTCAACGAAGAATTGGGTAGAGTTATGACGGAAAGAAATATGCACTTAGTATATGGCGATGACAATCTTGAATTGATGAGATGTGTTTCAAAGATCGTGCAAGAAGACGGCAGTCAAGTTTTGGGGATCATTCCAAAACCTTTGGCAGAAGAAAACCTCATCGAAAAATCAAATGGAGAAGAATGCATTGTCTCAGGTGTGTCTGAAAGACTTACTGAAATGATTAATCATACTGACGCTTTTATTGCTTTACCAGGTGGGCTGGGCACGCTGGCATAAATATTCACAGTGATATCATGGGCGAACTTGAACATTCATAAAAAACTCATTGGACTACTCAATATTGATCACTTTTTCTATTTTCTTTTAGTATTTCTTGAGGATGATAAAAGACGTGGGTCCATTTCAAAACCGATAAAAGATATCGTCCTAACTGCAAGAAAAACTTATGAATTAATTGATCAACTCTTAGCTTATGAACCAAAAATCGACCTCGTTCTTTCCAAGTTGAACTGGTCTGATAATGATCGTGGCAAGAAACGTAGAGTGGACTTGGATCTTAATATGTAATTTTCTTTTAAATAGTTGTAGATTCAATTGTCAATTCCACACTAATCAGGTGATGTCTTCTAAACCCTACTTCTTCTTATTCAGATATTGGGGACAATGTCTCAAATTGGCTGGGGGAGAGGATAGTTGACTAGATAGTTTTCATTTTTATATTTCATTATTGTGTTTTTCTTAAAAAAAATATTTTATTTTTTGTGTTGTTTTATATATAATAAAAATATTTTAATGTTGTTTTTACTTTGTTGTTATTTTGTGTGTAAAAAAAAAAAAAAACTATACACAAACCAACAATAAATTTTTAACTAACAAAGTAGAATTGTTATTCAGAGATTAATGTTTAAAGAGTTTTCACTATTGAGACGCATTTCAATGTAATTCGTAACAAATTATTTTTGTTCATTTCTTTTTGAATCATTTAAATTTTTGAATTCTCCATAATATTGATTAAATTTGATCTTCATATGCTCATTTGAGATGTATTATCAACATACACAGTAACATATAATCATGGGTTGTAAGTGAAAATTTTATAATATTCAGTTCTCTAGTTTGTTGGAGGTAGCACCTAAAGACAGTGAAATTTATGTTTTTATTTTTTATTTAAAAAAAAAAAAAACTAATCATGCTTTTACTTAGTAACCAGACATCTTGCCTTAGCAAACAGTGATTGTTCGCGTAAAATGGTAGAGCTTGAGTTAGTAAAAAAAAATGTGTGAATAAGTTCGATTTCGTAACCTTTCTAACTCGAACAATTAAGTCCGTGTGAATGTTTCAATACCTAGTGCCCTAAGGCCAACTGGTCTTGAAGTCACTGGCCTAAAAGTTAATGAGTTGACATATTATCAGTAGTGCAAGTACAATTTATTTATAGTAATGACACATCATGCATGTCTACGTCAAAGGCTCGGGGAGATTGTATCATTGTCCCCTACCGGTCATGTCTTAAAAATACTGAGATGTGATATCTTGTCTTTGTGCGGGTACCCCAGACTTTGCAGTAATAAAAAGATTATTTATGAAATTTTGTCTGACAACTCTTAAAGCGGAAGAGGAGCATATATATATTTTTTAGAATAATCGATTGTTATTTTGTAATGAATTTATTTTGTTATTATAATAGTCATATATTTTATTTTGTGTATTATGTTTTTTCACTTTTGGTCTTAATTTATATTAACACCACCTGTAGAAAGGTTAGAAGATCATGCCAGATCCGTAATTCTTCTATGATCACAATAAATTTAAGTGTGAATTTGAATTTTGATTAATTATAAGTGAATAAAATTTATATCGTCAGACACTGGCATGACTAGATTTAAATCTTAGATTTTTCAATATCATAGATTGCCTTTCAAACAAAAATAAAGTTTTATAAACAAATAACCGTTGAAATATTACACGTTGGAGAGGATCCCTACTAATATATAATAATGATCTTCTGAAATTTCAAATTTTGATTTTTGAATATTAATAATTTTTAGTTTATGTAATATATGTGGTGGGACATGTAAAATTATATTACAAATAAAATTAATTTTTAGAATACTACTTCCATGCTTTTTTTTTAATCACCAAAACGACGTCAATTTAATAGAGATTTTATCCATGATTTATCTCTTTTTAATTTTTATATCATTGTTCTATAATGAATCAAAGCCACGACAACATTGCTTTTACTAACTACAGAAATCAATGTACAGCAACAATACAAAATGATGCCCTAAAGTTAAATTCCCACATCTCCCTTCAATTTAAAGAAGGGGAAAAAAAAAAGCAAAAAATAATAAACTGATTAAACAAAAAAACACATCAACATTACAAGCCCCAGTTGGATCAAAAGCCTCCACCAGCTCTCAACTCAACTCATATCAATGGCAGAGGACCATTTCATTTTAACATAATAAAACCCTAAGTGAAGAATTTGCATTTATGCCCAGGGGCTCGGCATGGGGACAGGCGTGACAACCTACCACTCCCCCTTCTCACCTAAAATCTTCAAACAGGTGTTATATTTTCTCAATTCGAATACTATTACTACTATACAAAAAGTTTTGACTCGAAGGCAGATCACCCTTGAAACTCGCATCTTCTAGGCAAGGGAATCTTACCCGTTGGAGTCGGATAATATAGCAAGGACCTCACTGTCAGCAAAGTTCGACTCTATTGCCAGTTCGAGAGAAGATTTGCCTTCCCCATTTACAGCCCGTGGATCAGCTCCCCTGCCATATGAAAATTGTATAGATCATTTTTACGGGTCCAGATATGGCTTAAAAGTAAATAAAAACATCACAAAATACAGAGATGTGATCTAAAATTGCTAGAAGGAAAAAATATTCTGCAAAGAGGCCCAAATCACCTTGTAATTAGTAGTTTGGCAAATATGGCCTTGCCTCTAAGGATACAGCGGTGAAGTGGTGTCTGACCTCTTGAATCAGTTGCATTTATATTTGCACCATACTGTAACAAGAGTTCTAGCATGCCGATATCAGCTGTTTCACAAGCAAGATGGAGAAGGGTGAAACCCTGTAGATCATCCACGGTCTGGCCTTCACTTGTACCTGCCAAGTTTAGAGAACCTGAGGAAGATCTGTCCGATGAGTTCCCCATTAAGCAACTTGAGCTGCGTTCAAGGCTTGTCTGCTCATTCAGCAACATTGCTTTGGCAAGGGTTAAGGAAGAGAGACATGATATTTGCTCATATACGGCATTCACATCTACTTCGCAATTGACAATGTGCCGGTATACAGCTTTTTTGTCATTGATACGAACACCCTCCCAGATCTGCTGTGCAACAGAATGGAGATATTGATCATCTTTTGGCTTGCGAACAAAAAGTTTTTCTGCATACTGCAATTAAAAAAAAAAAACATAAGAGCTCGAGTAAACAGCAGTTAGAAGATATTCAGATACCAAAAGACATCTTAAAAGCTGTTCATCAGCTGATAAGAATCAACAGCTCAAACAAAGACAGACTCCTTCCAATTAACATGTATGAAGAAAATGTTGTATCTTGAAAATTCCTTTCATACCAAGGCCCAAAGAGATGCAAAAACGATAAATCTCCAGATACTCTTTATCTCCCCTAGCAAAACCCAAACATGTTGAATAAGCAGTTAAACACAAGACTGCAAGAGGGTGGAAAACCGACACCAATTCATTTGATATTATGCGTCTATAATAGGGGATGTAGGACTAAGTTCTTTTTGTCAGATGCATAATATAACAAATTTTAGAAGTTAAAATGTCCTCGAAGAATGAACATGATTGAGCATCCAAAATAAGGTCCAAAAGATTTTATGCTTTAATTAATAATCAAATCAACTCCACAGCACTATATCTGAATTGCTTGTTTGACATAAGAGATATATGATTTTCAACCAATTCACACCATCTAAAGCCATGACGACAATTAATAACAAGTAGATCACCAAAAGTAATAAAAGTATAAAACAGTCTTCAACTTATTAAGAGGCACTGTACTCCAAATTTAAGACAATAAAGTGCCATGAGAAAGCCACTGCAGAGAAATGTAAAAGGATGCTGGTCTACCAAAATGCAAAACAAAAACGCTAGCCAATGAAATGATTAACAAAAACAATTTGTGTTAATGCATTTTTAAACATTCTCTATATGCAATATGCATGAAGCAATTAGAACAAAAAAGGCCAGGATGGACATTACACCTTTGCATGGATGAACTTCTCCTTCACTGATATAGAATCAGCGTGACTAGGTTTGCCCGTAAGAAGCAACTGTGGTTTATCAGACTTGTGCAAGCTTCAACAGCAAAATGATGAGCAAATGTTAGTAACTGCAAGTTAAAATGACATTTTTTTGTTGCCGTGCATGAAAAGAATCTTAGTCATGCATAAATATGATTCTTTACCTTGGGGGAGTAAGATCAACATGAAAAGCACTTCTTGATTGCAATAACTCCTCCCAGACTGAGTTTGCAAATGCATTGCCCAAAGACTGAAATAAAGCTATAACAGATGGCTCCCAAACTTTTACATCAAGGGTTAGTGACCTTACCTGCAACACAAGTCAATAGAAGAGCAAGGCCTTTGTGAATGAGGAAGCATTACTAATAGCTTCACCATATAGATTATAGAAGTTTTTACCCATCTATAAATAAAAAATATATGTTGCACGACCTTGCTTCATTAATATTAGTAAAAATATTTTCAAGTACATTAATACGGTCACTTCAATAATTAGTAATCCGCAAGCCTGAATAATCTCTTTATTGTCAAATATACTTTCATCCAAATTTATATTGGTCATAACCTTTAACTTTTTTTGCATTGATTGCAGAAAGATTTATAAAAAGGTGGACAGGAGTGTGAAATCATAGTGTACACATGCTATGTTTGAGAAGGAGAAGCGTCTGTGTTTACAAAACATAAAACACCAAGTGATCCAACTTTAGAGAGACCCAATAAAACAATTTACCTTCGATATGTGCACACCAAGATTTCGGTGAACACCGGAGCACTCAATACAAACAAGAACCCCAAGGTTTAAAGATGCCCAATCAGGTTCAGGTGCACCACAATCTGCACATTTATCATTCCCACATACTCTTCGCAGCACATCAATTGGCTTTTCACTTTTTACACATGACCGCTGCTGTTGTGAACCTCTGAATTGACGTTGATGATGTGCACTTGTTGGACTCCTCTCAGATTTATATTCTTCAACGGCAGCATGATCAAAGTCGGAACTTTCAAATGAACTACTGTCACTGGCTGACCGATGATGGCCACTTCCCATAGGACTAGAAGACAGACACTGCAGTATATTGAACCACAATCATGAAATTGATTTTAAAAGACAAGGGCACAATCATGCTAAACCACTAAAAATTACCCTCTCAGGAGCCTGAGAACTAAGTAATGAAGCAATAACCCCTGTTATCTTTTCAATCCAATCCATCTGATCCAGAGTACTTTCTGCCTGCACTGACAAGCACAAATAAACATCATTGAGGACCTATTACCAAGCAATAATTCTCAGTTATACACCATCCAACCAGTTTCAGCAGAATCATGTAGGAAAAGATTGATTTCAGAAATTAGACATACTCTCATAGATAAAACTCAAATTCCACCAATACCTGCAAAGTATAGTTCTTAGTCGGCGAAATGATTCTGAAACAAAACCTCAGATCTGATTGATCAGCATCAACTTTGATTGTTGAGGTAAGCAAGTTCACCGTATGACGAGCAGCAGATTTTTCATCATGCACTCCACCATGATAATGAGAAGAAAGCCACCGACTCAACAGCCCAGAACCAAGCTCAGAACTATTCCTCTGACTTGGAAGTTGACTGCCTGAACCCTAAAATGACAGAGGAGCATTTTTTTTAAAATGAACTCAATAGACTTTAAATGCATTGCATAGTAACCAATTTTCCAGATACTACTAAACATAATTTCTTTTGAATATATATATTTTTTAATATATTACTTAACAGAATTTGCTGCACCAAATAACAAATATTCCAAATAAATTACTTAACATAATTTTCCAGATACTACTTAACATAATTTCTTTTGAATATATATATTTTTTAATATATTACTTAACAGAATTTGCTGCACCAAATAACAAATATCCAAATAAATTACTTACAGATGACTTGTTGCATTGCTTGCGGTAGTAATACAGCATCCCTCGACTGTCAAGAACAAAAAATCTTCTTTTCCAGTCTCCCCTCAAGTTTGAGGAACGTTTTGAGAGATAGCCCTGTCGAATGGTTTGAACCTGAAACGTTACTTACAGTCTTAGATGCAGAAAATCAATGAGGAAGATAAGAAACATTTAAGGGGGAAAAAGGAAGGACATAATTAATCCTTGAATAACTTAGAAAGCTTCTTCATAACCTTTCCCTTGGCAGCAGATTGCATAACCGCCTCAATCATTTTATGTGAACTTCTACCAATAGCTTGTATACCATCCCCATTAGGAGATCCATCAGAACTATTGGAAGACCACCTACTCTCTCGGTCAATCTGCCTTTTGTACTCTTGCATCCTTTCACTTAGAGCAGCTTGCTCATAATTGGACCTTTCTCTTGATTGTTGTGCATAAGTCAACACCTGCCAAACAAAGCAGGCCTGATAATTTATGGATCCCACAACACAATTAATAGCAATATGAGTAACATAAGGATCCTTTCACTTCTCAAGCCAGCTAAATAAAAGCCCTATCACTGTTAACTTTGAGTGGACTACCAAATTCTACAGACCTGGAATTTCAACTATGTGAATTATTTCAAGGTATAAATAAGCTCAAAATTGAAAATTTCAACCCCACAACATAGCTAAGGCCCAGCCCAAATTCTAACGATTAGCTATGTGAATTTTTCCTTTATTTTGCCTCCCTGGGGCAAAACCAAACAGTAAGTAGGCACCTAAGAATGAAATAACTTTTTATCAGTAACCAGTGAAAGCCAACACACTAAAGTCAACTCAAACCAGCTACTGAGATAAAAAATTACAGATTATGGGTTGTGACGGAAAATAATCGAAGGTGTCGATCAAAATAGGAGTTAAAAAACTGAAAAAGTAGTAAAGTACTGAAGAAAATGTTTAATACGTCGGGTGAACGGTGAACCAAGGCCAGTCAACAGTAAAACAGTATATTTTTTCTCAAAACTAAAATAATCTGAAACCAGAAACAAATGTATACTAGATACTCATCTATTGTGTCTTTAGTACCAATACAGTACAGTAAAACCACACAATATCATTATGCTGACAAAGGCAAAGCACAAAAGAAGCTGCAGCCATTTTTATTGCTTTTCCGATAAGGAAAAGGAATGGGAAGCGGAGTCTTTTAATTAATTATCAGTAAAATGATTAACCTTGCCTTGTCCTATTCATAATTTGTTTATACTGCATCACAAAAGCAGGGATCAAGAAGTCTTGATTATATTTGCAGAACGATGGGATTCTCTGCATTTAGAATCAAATTATTAACCGTTGGAAGAAATCTTCTTAAAAATTAACTTGGCCTTAAGCCAAAATGACCCAAAAATCATTTCATCCTTATCACGCACTCAAAACTCTCCTTATCCATCACCATTTCCATTTGACAACCCGCCAAAATAACTGGACTCCACTGCTTGGTCCGCCACATTAACTTATTTAATCAATCCAATCTTTGAAATTCCCACATTTTGTTACCACATGAAACCGTAAATCATGAACAACTCTATCCTCTTATCATTCCTTTGATTTTAGGTTAGGACTTAGAAGGAGAGCCCCAGTTCATGCCTTTAACCACACAGCTAAGATAGCATTCTCAAAAATGAATAACGTGCTTCTGTTGACCAATAGTCGAAAAATCTAATTTTTGGCGGTCCGAAAGGGTTATGTGATGAGCGGAAAATATATCAATATTACCGCCCCTTTTACTTAATATTTTGTTTAGTTTCTCGGGTTGATGAACGTTTTGATATGTTTTAGTTTATTTTGCAGATAAAATAATATTGGGACTTAATGAAATCATTTAGGACGAAATATGGGTCAAATAAGGGCAAAAATTGGACTTGACATATTAATTTTGGAGATTGGAAACTTGAAGGGCGTTTTAACGAAGTGCAGTTTTGGAAATTCCAGTTTTGTGCATCTGTCGTATTTCGGGCATAACTTTTTACTCCGATATCGGATTGAGCTGATTCAAGTTCCAGATTAAAGAAGACTCAAATATCTACAGCTTTGAAAGACAAAATAATTTCGAATTCTGAATATTTCATGCCCGAAATTGATGAACCATCCAGAAATGTGTTGTGTGTAATTATTAAACTCATTTTCAATCATTTTCAAAGCAAAAAAATAAATTAATAAATAAATAATAAAAATTATCAAATCATCACCAAACATGATAAGAGATTAGTGGAGCAATTAATAATGGATTTGGTGTAGCAATTAGTGGAGCAATTAGTGGAGCAATTAATAATTGATTGGTGTATGATTTGATGGAGGCAAAATTTTGCCTATAAATACCAAGTCATTTCATTTGTAAAATTCATACTTTCTTCTAAGGAATTTCTTAAGAATACTAAGAAGATTGTATCTTGTTTGTTTATTTATAGCTTTTAGTAATTAATTTCCGCTTTCGCACGATCTTTTCTTTACTTTTCAGTTTTTACTTTCCGCAATTTACTTTTACGCACAGTACTTTTCTTTCTTTAATTTTCAGCAATTTACTTTTCAGCAATTTACTTTCAGCATTTACTTTTCAGCAATTTACTTTCAGCATTTACTTTTCAGCAAGTTACTTTCAGCTTTTACTTTTCAGCAATTTACTTTCAGCATTTACTTTTCAGTAATTTACTTTCAGCATTTAATTTTCAGTATTTAATTTCAGCATTTACTTTCAGCATTTACTTTCAGCATTTAATTTTCAGTATTTAATTTTCAGTATTTTACTTTATGTCTTTTATTTTATTTAAGTTTTTTTTACTACCCGTAAATATGTGTCGTAACTAAGCTAGTTATCTGGGGTTGTGATGAAATCCAATATCACCGGTTTATAAGGGATTAGATTATAGCTTGGGTAATATAAAGATTTATTTATTGAGTCTTAATCTTAATGCTTTTTCATTAACTGGCCATTAATAAAATTGAACTGGGAAACTTAAAATGAACTAGACATAGGGATTTTAAGTTTAAGACCTTAGACTCGATAGTCCACGATCTTCCTTGAGGATAGATAACCCTTTAATAGATTTCCTTACAGGATAGACATATACCTGTCGGGCGGGGGTAGCCATAATTGGAACGTAAACTTAATGAATCCAGATAATTTGGTTGACATAGACATATGGTTCAATTGGGTTAAACTGGGTATTTGTGTCTGACCATCGACAGAGGCTTACACATAATTTAGTGTTCCAGGTTAATAAATCAATATATTACCCAACTTTAAGATAACCACTTCATCTTTAAAATGATATTGGAAAAAAATCACAACCCTAGATAGTTTTTAGTATTGAATTTTCTTAAAACCTACTTTCGAACAATTTTATTTACTTGTTTTTAAATTAGAATCGTCACCATTTCAAATCAATCAAACAACCTGTTAGATACTAGTAATCATTTGACCTCATAAAATTAATAGATTATATATTAAGTCCTCGTGGGATCGATTTTTTATACTACTTGAACGATACGTGCGCTTGCGTTATACGTGTGTGTTTACGCCGGTCATTATCACTCTCTTTTAATGAGAAAACTAGTTCAGTAGTGGCCAAATAAATAAAGAAACACCACTTTCAGTCCAAGGAAGATTTTAAAAGCAAACCTGATTGATGTATGGCTCCATCTGATGTAATAACTCATAACCCTA
Organism: Zanthoxylum bungeanum; assembly: GCA_019454045.1. NCBI lineage: Eukaryota > Viridiplantae > Streptophyta > Magnoliopsida > Sapindales > Rutaceae > Zanthoxylum > Zanthoxylum bungeanum. Next base: position 65,451 of record SKCR01027414.1, read on the forward strand.
GATCACATTTGACAAAGAATTAGAATAAGAGCACATATGATAAAGTAGGTCAGGAGAATAGGTAAGTCCCAACATGTGACGTACTTGTTTGAAATAACGAAGATGTGCATCCATTGTCCCGCTGACTGCTTCCAGAAATTCAAACCTCTTTTTTGCTTCAACATTAGAAAGGGCAGTTACCTGGCCGAGTATGAAAACCTTAAAATAGAAATACCAATAAAAATAATCGACCTGAAACCTAATAGAAATCATCAGTAGAACAATAATTGCAAATTTTCACTTACCAGACTAAAGCGAGCTTGCTCAAATGCAGACCTTGCACAGTGAAGCTCCTAAAGACATCCGAATGATAAAAAAGATTTAATAGATGTTCAATTTCCAATAATAAGATCAAATCATGGACTAGAATGTGCAAATGTGTAATCTCAGGATTCATATCAAACATTACCTCTTCTAAAACAGCGGCCACATCAGTCTTTGTGCCTTTTCTTAGTGACAAAAACTTTTCACGAGCCTGTTGCAAAAAAAATATAAGTATACATAACTGAAAAAGTAGATTCAAATGGATTAAGTACAAGCTTAGAATCACGTTCAAGCAAACATTTTATCCAATCAACAACACAAATTATCAAGATTCATCTCAAAGCAACATTAGACAGCCAAACCCTGGTCGAATTATTAACAATGTAAGTGTTTTAGACTTGCTGCATTAAACCCCGCACAATTTTAATTTATTTACAAATGTTGAATATATAAAATCAAACCATTGACAATATGAAATACAATAAAAATAGAAGAAAAAAGAACATTCACTTATTAAGTAACAAAATATTAGCTACAGGTCCTTCAATATCATCGCTTGATTTCGAACACTCTTACTCAACATTCTTTCTCTACCAGCATGAGGTTATCCTCCTAGATAACCCATTAAAAAAAACCAATTTGTCTGTTTCGAAGAACCAAACATAAAACAGATCAGCACTCAGCAGTCGGCACACGCACACCAAATCCTAAATGCAGAAACCTGCTCTCATTTTCTAACGAAAAAAGGAAAGAAAACCCTCCTTTGTGCAAAAATGTGTGATCTGGGTGTGTTGCTTCCAAACATTAATTATGCTGAAAAGCTACATGTATGCAAGCAAATTATGATTAAAGAAATAAATTGTCATTAAGTCAGTTTTACGTCATCAAACACAACACAAATATAGTGAAAGAAGGATACTAGTGAAACAGAAATTGATTCCAGCAAATTAATCAAAAGTTTGCTTTAAATTTCTTGCAAATGGCATAAAAAACAATAGTAAAATAATTAAAAAACTAACAGAGGGGCAAACCTGATCATAAAGAAGACTAGCCTTGTCAAAACGCTTCCTCGCTTCCTGTACTGAGACAATATCTTTTAGAAACAGACAAAAAACAAAAGAGCACAACTAAACAGGTAAGTAAAACTAAATTCTCAGATACTAAAATTATCCTCAAGTTAACTTCAAATCAGAAACTGACAAATGAAACAGCTGATACAATTAAACCATACAAATATAAACTCCCACACCAACCTCTCTCATACTTAACAAGACTTCTTAACATAGATGAAGTCTAAGTGATCCATGACGGAAGAGAAACATAGCAACTCATCACTAGGAACTTCAAAATGTATTTCCATGCACCTATTCTGATCTATTTAAATATTTTACTGAAGTTAATAGCTTCTAGTTGACTTCAGATTCTCTTAAGAAAATCTAGTCATCCTGTGCGTGTGAACACCCACTCAAAAGGACGTTTAAGCTCAAAGTGCTAATGCTCATGTTCCTCCCTGATTTTACAATTTACACCATATCCAACAAATAGCATTTCACAATACACTATAAATAAATATGCGATAAAAACTCAGCAATTTACAGTACCTTGACTTCATGCAAATCAATATTGACAAATTGTAGCAGTCTGTCATTTAGCATGTGCTCAACCTGAGAAAAACAAATGAAGTACGTCAAAAAGTATTCCGTTGATTGAAGAATGAACCAAATAATACACAAAAACAAGTTTATAACATCTATTGTGACATAAGACATCACTCAGATTTTACCTGTGATCGAAGTACTTCCTTGTATGTCCCAATTTCTCTCAGTGCAATAGTAAATTTGGTCATAACAGGGCCTAAACAAGGCAACCGAATATTAATCAATCAGCAACCGAATATTAATCAATCAATATACCACTAGACATCCTACGCGGGAGCCAAAAAAGAGTGCAAATTTCAGTTGGATAATAAAATTTAATTGCATATAATATCACAAAGAAAAACAAAACATAATCAATACGCATTCAGATAACCATAGAAATTGAGCCATAACTCTGACAATAGGAAATCATCATCAAAACAACCACAAAGGAAAACATTAATGACCATCCAATTACAAAAAGGAGAATATAATGTTAATCAATGTGCAACTGATAAACAACTTGAGAAAGAAATTTCAAAAAAATACCTCCAAAAGCAACACTAATTGGATCATTATGTCCTCCACCAAAAGTTTCTAAGGCACTTGCAAAAGCAATGTCACCATCATATCCCTCCCCAAGTCCCTCACTGCAAATAAATGCAAATGAAACAGTCTTAAAAAAAAAATTCACAAAATCTTTCTTAAGAGAAAAAGATTGTATTTATAAATTATCATACGTGTATTTTCGACATCCTTTGTAAAACTTTAAACTTCTCTCCCTTAATGTTTCAGCAATTTCCTCCAAGCCTTGTAACTGTTTCACCAAAGAAACAGTTCATAATTAAAATATAGTTATAGAAAAATGGATGAAAATGCTCTAGAGATAAGATTATCACAGAAACTTTTATATATATACACACACACACAAATATGATCAACAGACAAGGAGGCAAAAAGCTACAAATTCTCTTTCCTCAATCTCATTAATGCAATTTAAGATGTTATTCGAACAAGTATTTAAGTAATAATAAAACTACTCTCAAATTTGGTTATCAATATTTTCATTCCGAATGATTGGCAATTAATTTGTCACAATCATAGTTGTCAAAGGCGCGCCTCATGCTCAAACTTAGACCACTGCGCCTCATGAAGGGTAAGGTCAGGCGACCTTTATCAAGAGCGCGCCTAGGCACAAAGGCGCACACCTTTCAATTGCGCCTGGGTGCACCTAGGCACGCCTCATATATATGTATGGAAAAACCCTACCCAAATTGACCCACCCAATCCAAAATCAAGTTAAATAACATTTCTTTAATAAATTAATATAGGTTTTAGGGTGAGCTTTAAATTTTGACAAAAAAACATTAATTTGTATTAGGGGTGTTCACGAATCGGGTCGGGTCGAATTTTTTCAATGTTATTAAACTCGAACGGGTCGGGTCATCGGATAATGTAGACCTGAAACCCGAAATTTAGAAGAGTAGCCCGAGCGGGTCAGGTCGTTGGGTCAAATTGGCGCGGGTCAATGGGTCAGAATAATATGTAATATATATTTTTAATGGTACAAATTTAATGATGCATGAGTGTAGCTCAAAGGGAAGATTGTTGGGTTAGTAAGAGAATAGTGTTGGGTTCGAACCTTGACAACTTCAAAGTTAAAAATAATTAAAATTGGGTTGGGTCGGGTCGGGGTCAAACCCGATTTTTTTTACAATAAACCCGAGATCCGAACCGAATTTTGCGGGTTGGGTCGGGTTGACCCGAAATCATAATTTATACGTCTCAAACCCGAGCGAGTCAGGTCGGGTCGGCTATTGACCCGAATTCTTGTTCACCCCTAATTTGTATTATCATTATTTATATTATTTTAATTGTTTTTAATATATTTCCAATGATTTCTCTTTATTTTAGTTGACTATATATATTACAATTTGCACCTCACTTTCATCAAGTGCACGCCTTGCGCCTTGAGGCGCGCACCTAGCCCCTATGACCCTTTGCGCCTTAATGTGTCTTACGCCTTTAACAACACTGATCACAATCATGCTAATTGTAGAATGATGTAGAAACTAAAATGACAATGCCAAATTAGAAGCAACATCCAAGAACAGCGCCATATCTTTTCTTCATAAGGAGTGACAAGGAATGTCAAAAAACTTAAAAGAGTTAATGGTTATGACATTATTAATATATATCACCATTCTAAATATTAATATATATATCACCGTTTCAAATATTTAACACTGTCTATAGATAATCTTTACTTTAAATGTTTCACAAATGTTATCAACAATGTCATTATATATATATATATATATAATATTATATGGTCATATAGTTATCCATCTATTCAGCTCATCTAATTGCACCAGTAATTCTTCAAAATGTTTATAACTGACAGAATATTATCTAGAATGACCACTGAAATCAATATGATATTATAACCGAACATTTAAAAAAAATGCATTGTGAAAAAATCCATCGTTCCATTTTTCCTTTTCTTTCACTATTTTGTTGTTTTTAAGTTAAAGTCAAATAAATGGAAAAAATAACAAAAAATGACCGTTTGATTTCTGATTTTGTATCATCATTCGAGTGGAAACAGTCTTTTTATTGTTCCTTGAGTACAAGGACAAGTATTCAATATTTTGGTTTTAAAATCAGTTACAAGTAAATCATTTTTTCTATGGTTCGCATTTTTTCTATGGGTCGATGGTATGGTACATTATATATGTATATTAATTATGAAAAATAATCAACGTACAAAGGAATGACAAAAGGGTGTCAAAAACTGATTATAAAGTACATGTACTATGCTGTTAAAAAACAATTTTAACTCATAGTACGAGTACTTTATGATTAGCTTTTGTAATCCCTTTGTCACCCCTTTGTACATATATCACCACTCATTAATTATTTGATTTATTGTTTAAGGAATTATAGCGAGTCCATACGGGGTTAACCTCGGGGAAGTTTTAAATCAGAAAACTGACAGCAAACTGATTTAAGATTTCCCCCCTTAACAACCCTGGAGGAACGCAGGAGGGATGCGGGGACCACAAACTCCCCTTCGGGTGTACTATGCTGTTAAAAAACAATTTTAACTCATAGTACGAGTACTTTATGATTAGCTTTTGTAATCCCTTTGTCACCCCTTTGTACATATATCACTACTCATTAATTATTTGATTATTGTTTAAGGAATTATATATTGTTACTGTTAATCACCAATATGATTTTCGGCCAAAACTATATACAACCGAATTTAGGATTTGGTCACACGAGTTCATTTAAGGAGTTGGACAAAATACGCTGGGAGTTAAACCAAATTAAACCATGCAATTATGCTTGTTAATCGCATTAGAAAACAAACTAATTGATGTCTAATTGTTTTTTTCAGCCAAGTTTAATCAAGAAGAAGAAGCTGCATTGGCCTCGCACTTACTTAGCTATGTCCCTAATAGCCATATCAGTACTGATCAAGTAGTAGGTAATAAACAAGTTTACATTTACAATTCAAGTAACCAAAGGTTTAATTTATTCATCCTGACTATATATCTTAATATCTATAAACAAACAAGAAACATACTAAAGTCTTGGATTCGGCATTGAACTAAGCTTTGTACTGAACTTTTATAAATTATGATCAGTAATTTTATGATCATTAGTTATTTAAAAAAATTTAATTGTAATTTAATATTACCCATTGCATCATTATTAAAGCACGCATGGAATATGATTATGAAAGTTTAGCACAGCTCCATTCAGAACTGGATCGAAATTCTATATTATGAAACTCAATGTCACCTCCTTCAAAACCACCTCAATTTAAAACCATTTTCAGTTACAAAACCCAAAAATTTTATATAGTAAGTCTAGCTCATAGATTTTCTAAAATCTAAACCATTATGGATTGAGCTAAGAGTAACGAAATAAAAAAGGCAACTTATTAATATTAATTTTTTGGCCTATACACTGTAAATGATGCCACTACAAGTCCAAAAATATAACTAAAATTTAAAAATTCCAAAAAAAAACAAGTCCTTGCGCTAAATTTTCAAGGGTAATCATACAAAATAAAGTAGAAAAATGAAACGTATAACAAAATTAATACACGCACCTGCTTGCGAAACATAGGCGAGTCATCAAGCTTATTGAAATGCATTTTCGAGTCCGCGATTTCAGCTCCTCTTGGCAAGATAATTAATATGAATTAATTATAAAATATAAAACGCCCGATCTTCAACAAAATTTAAACAATCTATTTTCATATCCATCAAAATGAAGCAAGATCTTGATTTGCTTTTATAATTATTATAATAATTTTGATTGAATAATTGAAGAAAATAAATAATGGAAACCAAAAAAAAACCTAGAAAAGGCAGGAAAAAAATATAGGAAATTATAGGAATGGAGAGAATCGATATTAGCAGAATTAGGCCATCTTTGCTTCAATTAAAGTGAAAATGTGTGTATCGAAACGACAGTACTTTCATAGATAAACGCGAAAAGAACACGAAAGAAAACTATAGGACAAGTAGGCCTACTTTTGCAAAGAAGGCTGGGTTGTGTTTAAGTAACGGTGTCGTTTTGAGAGGGCTTGCTTTAATTTACTTTACAATGAGCTCTTACCCACGCGTTTTGAGAGAGGGTAATGTTTACACATTTCCAATTAGTATACTTGTTATTAGGAATGGCTAACGGATACGAGTATATGCCGCGAGTAGAATTGATAATGAAACCGTATGAGTTAGATTTATCAATTATGATATTTTTTAGAATAAATAATTGTCTCGTCTTGTTTTGTGTTTCGTTTAAGGATCTATTTTAGGAAAAAAAAAATTATGGAAAAAAATAATTAATATTTTGATAATTTTTTTATATTTTTCATAAAAACAATGTGAAAATCTTTCTAAAAAATATCTTTAATAAATACCTTTATGGCACTCGTTAGCATGACCCTTCATTAAATCTCATTTCATTCCATTAAAATCTAATCTCATTTATTGTCTTGTCTTGTCCTACTTGAAATTGTGAGATATGTTTATGATGTCTCGTCCTTTTTTAATTAGAACATTAAAATATATCTCAAATTTCAACCCAAGCAGTTGAGATGAGACACTATTGGGAAAATTATCAACCCTAGATACAAAATATCAATATATGTACCCCATTTGTGCTCAATATTAATTTATCAACCCCTGTGAAATATATTTCATACCAATATTTTTTGTTAGTTCCATTTTTATTGGCATGTGTCTGTGACAAAACAAGTTCAATTGAGTTGTAATCTTTCTTGAAGATCTTTGTGCAATTGAACTGGTTTCTGGCTGCTGTGCATCAGACATACGTTCGTGGTGCGTTCGTTGCAGTGTTCGAACGATTGGCGTTAGTGTCACGTTCTCTATTGGGTTCGAACGGGCACATTCCAGAGAGCAAACGTTCGAGGCACGTTCTTGTAGGGTTCGAACGGGAGCATTCCAGAGAGCTCACGTTCGTTGTGCGTTCGATTGACGTTCGAACTAGTCTTCACAGAAATGGCGCGTTCGTGTAGCGTTCTAGTAAGCGTTCGAACGCGACTGCGATCTGAACGCGTTTTTGGCCTGCAAAACCTTAGGTTTTCACCCTACCTATAAATATAACATTTAGCCGCCATTCCCCCGGGGTTAAAAGAGCTGAAACATTTTTCCCTTGAGCCAAATCTCTCAAAGCTTTCAACTCTCTTTGAATCCACCATTGAAGACTTCTTCATCTTCTTGTCTTCTATATAATGGTGTGATTCTATCTTTGATAAACCTTCAACACAACATAACCCAAAATCCCTAATCCTTTAGAGTTCTATAGGAGGAGTTTTGGTAGTCGGAGTTCCGGCGTTCAGAAGTGATACAATCTACTCAGAGACTTCAGAGGTTCTGAAGAAAACCGTGGGTCGCGGGCTTGAGGAGTTGCCTTGAGTTCTTGCAGTATAGAGGTACTTGAGTCGGTGGAGTTGCCACCTTAGGTCTTGACCATCGCTGTAAGTTTTTCTCGATATAGTGGATTGGGCTGGTAGCCGATATACCCGGAGTGGTTTTTTACTCGGAAGAGTTTTCCACTTCGTCACCAAAATTACTTGTGTTGATTTTGTGTGGTTTGATTATATTTGCTGCTTTAATTATTGTTATTGTTTTTACATTTGCAGCTTATTATTTTAGTTGGTTGATTTGTTATATTGCCTATTGCAATTCCATAGTAGTAGTAACAGGACTTGTCCTGCTTATTGTTTGTAATTCCGCATAGGGTCAGAACTTTTGTTAAAATCGAATTTTCAATTGGTATCAAAGCCTGAACTCGATCCTTGACCCATTAGCTATGGAGCGTAGTCAACCCTTAAATTGTCCGCCATTTTTTGATGGCACGAAATATTTGCATTGGAAGGTTCGCATGAGAGCGTTCCTTAAGTCCTTAGATGAGAGGGTCTGGATGACTGTTGAATACGGGTGGAAACCTCCCGTTGTTACTGTTGATGGGGTCACTTCCCCTAAATACAAATTGACCTGGACCAAGGACGAATTTGATGCTAGCAATAGGAACAGCAAAGCTGTTAATGCCATACATGGTGTTGTCTGTTCTGCTGAGTTTAGGAGAATCTCAATGTGTGAGATAGCCAAGGATGCTTGGGACATCCTGCAGACTGTGCATGAGGGCACATTGTCTGTTAAAAATAATAGACTCCAGGATTTAGCCACTAGGTTTGAGGTCGCCAAAATGAAGGATGATGAGACCTTTGATGAATTTTATGCTGAGATTAAAGATATCGTTAACTCTAGTTTTAACCTAGGTGAGACTATACCTACAAATAGGATAGTTAGAAAAATCATTAGATCTCTTCCTGATAAATTCCTACCCAAGATTACTGCCATCGAGGAAAGCAATGATCTCGATAAGCTTGATTTAGAAGAACTCGTAGGAAAGCTGCAGGTTTATGAGAAAAAGCTTCCTGGTTTTAGAGAGCCAAAAAAGTTTGCGATGAAAATCGCTAAGGAAGTTGTACATGATTCGTTTAGTGATGATGATACCATCAAGGATCATGATTTGGCCTTGTTTGCAAAGAATTTTAAGAAATTTCTTAAACTTAAGAAGAGTGGCCATAGCAGTAATAGAGATATGGAGGTTATGTCTAGAGAGAGTAGGCATAGCAGAAAATAGTCTAGAGAGGATAGGGGTAGTAGATCCCGTGATGTCCAATGCCATGAGTGTGAAGACTATGGGCATATTCGACCAGAGTGCCCTACATATCTCAGAGCTAAAGGCAAGAAAGCCATGGCTGCCTCTCCTAGTGATTCAGAAGGTGGTTATTCTTCTGATGAGTCTCCTAAAGGCAAGAAAAATTTTATTGTCTTTACTGCTAGTGTGACTGGTGAGAGAGAGATTGTGGTTAATGATGATGATTCAGAAGTCTCTCTTGATGAGTCTGTAGATGAGGAAAGTCTTCAGGTAGCTTATGTTGAACTGTTTAATGAGAGTTTAGCTATTAAGAAGACTAACATAGAGGTCAATAAAAGGCTGAAAGCTGTTGAGCTAGAAAAGAATGAAGCTCAAGCCAAATTTGAGCAGATCCTTTTGATGGTAGATGACCTGGAGGAGAGAAATATAGGTCTAATTAATAGGGTCCAAATATTAGAAACTGTACTTGAAGATACTAGAACCCAATTGTCTGTATTTTCTAATGAGAATAAAAATGTGGACCGTATGTTAGGAATTATTTCTGAGCCTAACTGTGATAAGGCTTCTTCTTCCAAAGCTGTGCCTGTAGCAGCTAAACATGACTTAGGCAAGAAACCTGTTGAGTGTAGTCATGTTATTCCTCCATTTATTCCTCGTCATGTGACCCAACCTCGATCTAGAGGTGCTGTGGGTAAACCTCGCTCTCGTCTGAGGTTTGTGCCTGTGTGCCACCACTGTGGCAAGGCTGGACATATTAGGCCTAAGTGTTTCATATTAAACAAGCAAAAGAGAAGGCCTAAGAGTGTGTCTCCTAGATTTGATTCGTCAAATCTAATGTCTCAAGTTTCTGCACTAACCAAACAAGCTCATTTCTTGAGTGAGAAACTTGCTTTGTTGTCTGGGAACTCTCATGTGGAAGAGGCTCCTAGAAAGGTTTGGGTGAGGAAGCAAGATGAATTCCCATCTTCATCTGCGTGTCCTGATGGACATTATGAGAGTACACTTCGGTGTAACTCTGCTTAAAAGATGCATTTTTATTTTCCCATTGCATGTGTGCGTGTGTTTTATGTTTCTGCACGTTTATCTTATTTTCACAACATATGGGTGTGTGGTGTGTCTTGTTTTTGTTATATGTCCCTTGGTATATAGGATGGAAACCCGGACATAAATTTCATAGCCGATTCCGAATGAACGGTAGTATGATCTGCACTCGGGATACAACTCCACGTACCATTGGATGTTTTACAAGTCTGTTTTGTGTCTTTATTTTTTTTGTGCTTTAAAATTGAAAAATCAAAAAAAAATATATATATTTAAAAAAAAAAAGACCAAAAATATTTTTTATGGCTTGTTAGAGCATGAATAGCATGTGCATGTGATCCTGGTATGTAGGATATATGATTATGCATGTATGATATGCTGTTATTTTTCTTGATGCTCTATATACATGAGTGTATGTGATAAAAACCTTTGGTATATCCTGTGCTTGCACCTTCACATACACGTTTTTATTTTATCAAGGCTTGGTCGCATGTATGAGTTTTTGGACTGGCAATCTAATTTCTACCATACTTTGTTTACTGAATAGTGTGACCTTTGACTAGATGACCTTGCTATCCCCTTGTAAAAGCAAAAAGAATTCAACAAAAAAAAAATGAGACTCAAGTGCAAAAGAGCCAAAATGGCCAAATTCAAAAGTTAAGGGCAAAAACTCTTCACTCGAAAGAGTTATTAAATATGAGCTCATGACATTTATGGGGTAAATAATATAGCATGCAACCAATATTGCTTATTTTCAGGTCCTAGTGGTGCTGGGTTTGAACACATATTTTGTGGACTTGGTTTGTTTATAGATGGATTTCTTTGGTTGTGTCCAGCTCATAAAATAAGGTCTTAAGCCTTGATTTGTTGTGCACTTTATTTTTCACGCAAGTGCTTTATATGCTTTGATGTTTATGTCATATGCATAAGTGTTGTATTTAGCCACTTTTAAAATGATGCATATTGTTTCATGTCATAAACAGCTGAATACTGACTGGGTATCATTGTATCAGCTTGAAATGCTGTATCAGTCAGTTTTTGACAGGATTTTTATTTATCTCAGTATGTGCCTGTGTGTGCTTCATGTTATTACATACCTTTTTTTTTCTTTCCTGTGCACCTTTCTGAGTTTTGGTTTGCTTCCCGTGTCTTATTTTGCTAACTTTATGTGCCTGTTAGTGAGGGGGAGTAATTCTTGTTTGTTTATGCTCTTACATGTGTTTTCTCATGTTCTCCTGTTATTTTTCCTGTTTCTTTGTATCATTTGTCATTTCGTGACAAAAAGGGGGAGAGTAATATATTAAGGGGGAGAGCCTTAATATATAGGAGGGAGCAGTAGAATATCCTTTAGATATCTCCGTTTTAAGGGGAGTTAAGATTAAGGGGGAGAAGGATTTCTACTTGTACATGTATGAGATTTTTACCTGCTTTATGTTCTATTTAATTATCCCAATGCTTTTCACGGTATATTGTTGTCTGTGGATGTTTCAGGTAACAGGTATGTTGCTGCGGTGGCATTAATTTCAAGACTACTTTGTTAGGTTTTAGATCGAGTCCATTTGTAATAAGTCATTGTTTTGATGGTTGACAGTTGACTATTTTCTTTTTGGGTCTATTACCGTAGTCTTTGTATTAGGTAGTGTTTTGTCACGGAATGCCAAAGGGGGAGATTGTTAGTTCCATTTTTATTGGCATGTGTCCGTGACAAAACAAGTTCAATTGAGTTGTAATCTTTCTTGAAATCTTTGTGCAATTGGACTGGTTTATGGCTGCTGTGCATCAGACATACGTTCGTGGTGCGTTCGTTGCAGTGTTCGAACGGTTGGCGTTAGTGTCACGTTCTCTATTGGGTTTGAACGGGCACATTCCAGAGAGCAAACGTTCGAGGCACGTTCTTGTGGGGTTCGAACGGGAGCATTCCAGAGAGCTCACGTTCGTTGTGCGTTCGAACTAGTTTTCACAGAAAGGGCGCGTTCGTGTAGCGTTCTAGTAAGCGTTCGAACGCGACTGCGATCTGAACGCGTTTTTGGCCTGCAAAACCCTAGGTTTTCACCCTACCTATAAATATAACACTTAGCCGCCATTCCCCCGGGGTTGAAAGAGCTGAAACATTTTTCCCTTGAGCCAAATCTCTCAAAGCTTTCAACTCTCTTTGAATCCACCATTGAAGACTTCTTCATCTTCTTGTCTTCTCTATTAATGGTGTGATTCTATCTTTGATAAACCTTCAACACAACATAACCCAAAATCCCTAATCCTTTAGAGTTCTATAGGAGGAGTTTTGGTAGTCGGAGTTCCGGCGTTCAGAGGTGATACAATCTACTCAGAGACTTCAGAGGTTCTGAAGAAAACTGTGGGTCGCGGGCTTGAGGAGTTGCCTTGAGTTCTTGCAGTATAGAGGTACTTGAGTCGGTGGAGTTGCCACCTTAGGTCTTGACCATCGTTGTAAGTTTTTCTCGATATAGTGGATTGGGCTGGTAGCCGATATACCCGGAGTGGTTTTTTACTCGGAAGAGTTTTCCACTTCGTCACCAAAATTACTTGTGTTGATTTTGTGTGGTTTGATTATATTTGCTGCTTTAATTATTGTTATTGTTTTTACATTTGCAGCTTATTATTTTAGTTGGTTGATTTGTTATATTGTCTGTTGCAATTCCATAGTAGCAGTAACAGGACTTGTCCTGCTTATTGTTTGTAATTCCGCATAGGATCAGAACTTTTGTTAAAATCGAATTTTCATTTTTATTTTAAGAAATACAAAAATATCAATAACTATATTCTATTTATTCAATCAATAAATATAAAAACTTATATTTATATCTATATAAAACACATCGGACCGATGAGTCCGTTGTCGTTGGAAATTTTTGTCATCCCCGTTTGTTATCAAGACACGATGGTTGATTGGACAGTACGGGAAGCGCGTGAGCGTGAACATCGAGTTTGAGAGATGATTCTGTCCCGCGCACTCATCACTTGAAGTAGTGGGGTCCACAATTCCCTCCATTTTGCTTTAGCCAACGCCCAACACAGAGACAGCGAAGTCGCTCGCTCAGTGAAACTTTTTAAAATATAAATTTTTTTTTTTAATATTTAATTGATTGCCTTTGCTCTCTCTTACGCATAACTGAAGAAATCAAGAAACGCCCCAAAAAAATGAAAAATATCAAGCGAATATTGGATCATGATTCCAGGACTGTGAGCCGTTGGATAAAGGATTTCAACCCTTTTTTTTTTCCACTAACTATTTACAATAAGAAAATATGGTTTCTATCCTCCTAAAAAATGTGGGCTGAAGATTTTAGGGAAATTATAAAAAAATAAAATAAAATATATGTACATAGCACGAATAGACTGAATAGTCATTATTATATTTTTATTATCCAATTAGTTAATTCAATTTTATTTGGACAAAATTATCATTGAAAGCAATTTATAACAGCAAAAAACAATGGCAGTGTGATAGGTGTCGTCGTACACCCATCGCACAGCCATTATGCACGTCTATTTAAGATTGTCATTTTATCGAACATCTTGTGTGCTCTATTACTACATATAATTTTTTAATAAAATCTTACCTATTTAATCTCTATCATTCTATATATACATTACCCAAGTGAAATTCATCAAATTATTTTTAAAAATAATATAAAAAGAATGAGAAATAAGAAAATAGCATTAATAGAAAGAAAAGTGGATGCATAAGAGATAAAGTGGTGGCTAGATAAAGAAGATAATTTAATTTGGAGGATATTTTATTATGGATATGATTTAATTAGCTGATATTGTTACAAAAAAAAAAAATAGTTATGGCTAGGTGGGCAAGATGCCATATTTATTTGGCTACTTTTTTATAATTTCCAAAGTTTTTAATAGGTTGAGTTGGAAAAATTCTAACCCGTCTTTCAGCGTGTTGGTTAAGGTTGAATCACAATATGTCTAACTAAACTCGCGCTCAACTTTACTTTCAATTATACAATCAAAATATCACATTTTTATTATTGTTTTTATTATTATAAATGAAAATGGGACATTAAAAATTTATTATTGACCAACAAATAAATATTATTAATATTTTGAACTCTTAATCTATTCTTTATGTGCTGTAGGTTACTTAATGGATATTAAAATAAATTTATTTTTGTCTGGGTCAAGTCTTATACGATCATATCATATAAGGTGTCTTCATTCCTATGTCGTCACATGAATGATCCCAGATCAAGGTCATCATACATTTATAAAATAGACCGTAGCTATAGATAAACCACAAACAAAGTACCCATATTTGGTGGCTATTTACGGATTATTTTAGATTACTGATTTCAGATTTAAATCATCTTATGTATGACACTCATGAAATTCCCTACAAGTATACAACAACCAAACTATATATTCCCAAGAATGGGTGAATTGGGTTGTTGTCTAATAATACAGAATTTAAAATTTTTTACCGATTTTTACTAGATTTACCGATTAAGCTTATATTGATTTTCTCTATTTCAATATATAACATATATGCAAGTTTCTACTCAATAAGCATATACAAATAATTAAACTTGCAATAAGTAAAGAGTTAGGGATAGAAAAAATAACATCGTGATTTATAGTGGTTCAGCCAACAATGCCTATGTCCACTCCTTCAATCCGCGCTTGAAGCTTTTCACTATCAATCGAGTTTTGTCGTGGCTCACCTGCAACCAAGAGTTTCACACAAGATTCACTCCAAACCCTTACACATTGAGTTTTAGTTAAAGGCTCACTCAAAAACCTCTACAATAAGTTTTCTACGTAGGCTTACTCACAAACTTTTACTATTAGCTAGACGATAGGATTTCACAAACCACAAGTGTTTTGAATAAGATGTTTGTAAACACACTTGGGCACTCACAAAGATAAAGAAGATTGTGTGAGTTGTTTACCCAAGTGATATAAGCTCACTACAAATATATATGAAGGCGTAGTGTGTGTGAGTTTGATGTGTGAATGTATATGAATATGAAGGTTTATGAAACACTCTTGTTTTTGCTCTATCATAAGATGTATAAAGGTTCTGTAACTTAGCAAAAATGAATTGAGGCTCTATTTATAATAAAATATAAAGTAGTCCCAAACTCCCCTATCTGAGACCGGTATGCCGGTCTATGACACTGGTATACCAGTCTCCAACGGATTTATAACCATTTGAAAAATTAGTTGTTAGACCGATAAACTAGCCGGTATGGGACTGGTATGATTCGTGCAAGTTCCAATGAGTGTGCAATATGCAGAGCTGACCGGTATATAAATTGGCATGAATACTGATTTAGGTCATACCGGTTCCAGTAAAGAACTGACTGTTAGGCTCACTGGTATGAGACCGATATGTCGACCGATTTAGTCTGTGCCGGTTCCAGTGGCTATGCATTCTTCAGGTTCACTGGTATGGTGATCGATATGTGACCGATTTGGTCTATGTCAGTTCCAGTGAGTGTGTAAAACAGAGCATCTCACCGATATGGGGACCGGTAAGGGACCGATATGCCGGTCTATGTACCAAAAATGCAGATATAAAGGTTTTACGGCATTTTGTACATGAACCTAATGCATTTAAGTGAATGTGCATGTATCATATGAGCTTAGGTACTTGAATAAATAATTCACAATACATTTTCGAGCCCTAAGCTAAGACTTCACATAAATTCTTCAATATGCGTCAATCTTCACATTCTTCGCTCTTTACCACTGTTGTGTTTCGATATATTTTTGTTATGTCTCGCTGTTGTGTGTTGAAGTCTTCACTCGTGTTGCATCATCAAAAATAAATCATGCGACCATGTCGCAAACAATCTCATTTTTTGATGATGGCAACCCCTTAAAACTTGTGAGCTTATGAGAGTCCAAATTGATTGACGATTTTTCTCCCCCTCAATGTGTGTCTTTAGTATAATGCTATAAGATTTAGACAAACACATTAGTATATTTACTCCCCCTTAATACAATGGTGAGGGTAACACAAGACCTATTTAATGGTGTCTCGATGAGTGGTAAATGTATCATTATTTCCCACTCATTTGACATAATATTTTTGTATAGTTTCTTGAGTTTTGTGAATATTTTGATGTGTTTTGTGGTATTTTGTAGATAAATATGGTTTCAGGACTTTCTGGAAGCAATTCAGGGCTAAAACAGTGAAAACGGACAAAAAGGGCAAAACTGTCATTTGGGTGTCGCGACGCGCAGCCTGCGTCGCGATCGCTAACGTGCGCCGGAGTCTGCTAACGTGCGTCGAGACACATGGACCAATCAGAGAAGTTTTACTAAAATGCGCCGGCTATAAACGTGCGCTGAATCTGCTAACGTGCGTCTGCCACGTGTCAACATCACAGAAGATTTGCTAACGTTCGTCGGACACATGTCACCATCACATGCTGCCGACAATCATCATCGCCACATCATCACAATTATTGAGTTAATAATTCAGCCCTGCCACATGTCACCATCTTAACGAAAGTTTCATGTCACCCGTCCAAGATCTACGACACGTCACGACGCAAGCACACTTCACGCGTCGCGACGCGTGGACCAATTTTTACCTATAAATAGAGGGCGAAATTTCACAATTGAATTCATACTTTCTTCTATGTAATTCCTTAAGAATACTAAGAAGATTGTATCTTGTTTGTTTATTTACAGCTTTCAGTAATTAATTTTCGCATTTGCACTTTCTTTTCTTTACTTTTCAGTCTTTCCTTTCTACAATTTACTTTTACGCAACAATACTTTCCTTTCTTTATTTTTCAGTTTTTACTTTTCAGTAATGAGGAGGTAACTCCCCCTTGCTGGGGTAAAAGGTAAAACTTTTATTACTAATATTTAGATTAATCTCTCTTAATTATAATATATAAACTATTTAAAACCTGACTTAATGAGGATATCGCTTTATTGGTCGATTGGTAGTTATTGAAATTGGTTTTAAACTTGACTAAACTGGATACCTCCTGGTTGGTCGGTTGGTAATTAATTATTAATTTGATTTAATCAGGATATCGTTTATATGGCCGGTTGGTAATTATCACGCAAAGTTTATATGATATCTAAAATAGTAGTGATAAAAGTGGATCATTTAACCCCCAACATTTTCTTTTATTGTACTTTTATATTTTTAATTTCCAGCATTTACTTTTCAGCATTTACTTTTCAGTATTTACTTTTCCGCATTTACTTTCCAACATTTACTTTATGTCTTTTATTTTATTTAAGCTTTTCTTAGCCTTAGATATGTGTCGTAACTAAGCCCATTATCTGGGGTTGTGATGAATTCCAATATCACCGGTTTATAAGAGGTTAATTTACAGTTTGGGTAATATAAAGGTTTATTTATTGAGTCTTAAGCTTAATGCTTCTTGTTAACTGACCATTAATAAGATTGATTTGGTAAACTTAAAATGAACTTGGAAAATAGATTTTAGGTTTAAACCCTAGACTCAATAGCCCACGATCTTCCTTGATGATAGATAACCCTTTAATAGATTTCCTTACATGATAGGAATATACCTGTCGGGCGAGGGTAGCCATAATTGGAACTTAATCTTAATGAATTCAGGTAACTTGGTTGACATAAAAATATGATTAATTAAGTTACACTGGGTATTTGTATCTGACCATCGGAAGAGGCTTTTGCATAATTTCGTATTCCAGGTTAATAAACCGATATATTACAAAAACGTAAAATAACCACTTCATCTTTAAAAAGATTTTGAAATGATTCACAACCCTGGATAGTTTCTTAATATTGAATTTCACTTAATTTACTTTTGAGCCATTATATTTACTTGTTTTAAATTTAAAGTCACCATTCAAGTCACCATCCAATCAAACAATCAATCCATTAGATACTCGTAAAAAATTAGCTTCATAAATTAATAGATTAGGTATTAAGTCCTCGTGGGATCGATATTTTTTATATTACTTGAACGATATGTGCGCTTGCGTTATACGTGTGTGATTACGCACCGTTCATGTCTTTAGCTTGTAATTAGAACAGACAATACAAAATTTTGAATAAAGAATAGTCAATGGCGTTTAACACCCAAGTGTGTGTGAGAGTGGATCATCTCTTAGTTTTTGACTAAACCATTATCAAAACTTATCAAATGAGGTTGTTGTCCTTTGTGGCGTTTAAACAATTAGGGGTTCGTGAGGCTTTGTTCTTCATAAGTTTCTAATATTTGAACTTGTGTTTAGCATTCCTAGACGTGAGATTATAATCTAGTGTGGGTTTTGCAAGTTTTATTCTTACTAGGTTTGCATCGGTCATCACAGACATACAAAAGGTATCAATGTTTACCTTCTTGTGTAATTATGTTTTTAAATTTGTGCATTTACATTATGTAATTAAACTTTTTCCTGCATTTAGTTAAGGGTTCTAGTCATTCAAGATATACTGCCGATGTTGAACACATAATATGTGCAATACATATTTTAGCTAACGGAGCAAAGAAATGAGGATGGATTGAAAGGAGAAATTTTTTTTGGAAGTGTGCACTGGGTACATTTCAAGCTTAGTTGAAGGATAAACTAAATGATTTAAGTGGTTAGGCAATGTAGTTGTTGAAGATTTGCTGTGTTACAATAAGAATACTTAGTACTGAGCTTATTTTAATGTGAATTCATAATTTGATGTTGTTTGAAAAGTTATTAGAAACATTCAATGGATGGATCTTGGTAGCAAGACATAAGTCAATCATTAGCATGCTTGAGGAGATAAGGATAAAAACCATGAACATGATTAAAGCAATGAGAGATTTTACAGACATTTAAATAAGTGACATATATTGTATGGCTGTGGAAGTCCTTGAAAAAAATAAAGAAAAATCCATGAAATGTAGTATTGAGTGGAATGAGGATGTTGGATTTGAGGTTGTTGAAGGTGAATATATGCACACATGACATATAATTTGAACCTCATAGACTTAAAAGGAAATGTAAAGATACAGTCACCTCAAGACAGTTGCAAAAGTAAAATATAATGCTAACTTCTCAAACCAGTACTTCCACAATTCAAATGACCACAAACTGTGATTAATTAGCAATTCTGACTACTTAATTATATTTTTTCAGTAGCAGTCAATGAAATATTATGTTTGAATTTATCAATGTGAACATTTTATGGCTGTATTTTGAAGCCAAATTGTAGGCACTACATTTTTGCATATAAGTCCCGATGAGGAGTCTCACACGGAGACACTACCTTTTAAATCGCGGAAGTCGCGGGAAACGAACGTCGGAAGGGAAAAGACGAAAATCGATTTTTTTCGGATTTAACTCGCTTGTTTAGCTTCGGGCTCGCTTGTGGACCTTTATTTTAAAATTCACCTAGCCCAAAAACCCTCACAAACCATTTAACCTTGGCCCAAAACCCTTGAAATATACATCAAGTCCACACACGCCCAAGCCCATTAAAACACATCCAAATAATAAAACACATATTTAACACATGGGAAAATCAAAATAAAACAAATAAAATCTAAATAATGGCCTACCTAATCAAGACAAATCAAATCTACCACCTTCCTAATCAAACAAATCTCATGCTTAATTAAGATAAATCAAATATGTGATATTCCTAAACAAACAAATCATGTCCCCCAATTAAAATATATATTTTCCTTGTAAGACACTAATTGGTTTCCTTCCTTTTTAAACAAGGAGAAGCCCTAGCCTTTGTCTATAAAAGAAACCAAATTTCAACTCTTCACCCCTCCTAACTCTCACTCACGGCACAAACAAAATAAAACGAAAACCCAATCTTCAAACCCTAATGTCTTCACGTCCATGCTCTCTCTGACTTCTCTCTTCTCTCTCAGTTTCTCTTACAAACCAAAGCCATAAAATGCACGTCATACACTAGCAAACAACACTCACCGACTGCCTAAATGCAAACCAATGAAAGCTATAACAAAAAGCCAAAAACCGCAGCCTTACACCGACAAAACAACAAAAAAATAAACCCTCACACAGCCACGTCCCTGATTCTCTCTCTCACAAACACAATTCACGCCATTCACATAGCCACATTTATGCACGCCATTTGCCCCTCCAACTCACGCACACACTCACTCAAAGCCACAAACACCACACGCCCAACTTGCTCCATGCAACAACCCTCAACGTAAGCACATTCACCCCACTCAACACGTCCAGCCCTTCAAACGCCAATTAGCCTTCAAACGTAAGCCATCTGCCCCCTTTATTCACAAGCCCTCACGCAGTTTGCCCTATTCATATCATAGCCATCATCCAACCCTGCAAACTACCCCTTTTACTACCGAAAATAGCCCTAAAAACTGCACAAAAACCCCCCTCAAAACTCACCAAAACAACAGCCCAATACCCCCCAAAAAAACGTAAAAACAGTAGCCTTATACAGCAAAAATAATGACTAAAAAATAGCAGCAAAACAACAGCAAAACGGAGTCAAAATAGCAGCCCGAGCAGTGAAAACAGCGAGGAAATATGCAAACCAGTGAACCAGAAAAGTTGCGAAGCTTTAGCCCTTCCGATCACAATGTAACGCGAGTCCAAGAAGCGACATAAAAGGACTTGAGGGCACTTTTTACACCTATTTTCATTCGTATTTTTATTGTTTATTATTTGCATGAGTATTGTGGAATGATGTGTGTTGTGGCCCTTGAATAAAATGGAAAATGTGTCACCTCTTATAGTATATAGGATGGAACCCATACGTAAACTCCGTAGCCGAATCCGAATGGACGGTAGTACGGTCTGTACTTGGGATACAACTACACGTACCATTTGAGCAAACGACACATATTTCGATTTATTTTGTCTTGTTTGTTGTTTATTATCTGTTATTTAATTTCTGCATGTTATTTGTTTGTGTAATGATGAGATAAAGCGCATGGGCTTAGTAATTTGGATTAAAGGTCCTCCATTTCGAGGGGTTAAAATCTTTTACCATGATGTTTTGCCGCGCCGAATGATGTATATTCGGTTGATTGTAAGATGTGTTCAATCGGGTATACAAAGTCCGGGATTGTTGTCTTTATTTTTATATGCATTATGTTATTAGTTGACCGGCGTAAACACACACGTATAACGCAAGCGTACGTATCGTTCAAGTAGTATAAAAATATCGATCCCACGAGGACTTAATTCCTACTGTTGTTATTAAATGTTGAATCTATTTATTTACAAATATCTAATTAAAGGGAGAAGAGAATTGATTGCTTTTGGTTGGTTGAATGTGGTTTTGCAAAATAAAATAAAAACAGACTCAAAAGAAAATACTAAGGAAAATAAAAGAAAAGACTCAAGGATTTAGGGTCGTAACTCCACACAATATTATTATAAAGATGAATTGATTCTCTTATTTATGTGTAATAAATTAATTTGTTAACTTGGAACACGATGATATGCAAAAGCCTCTTCCGATGGTCAGACGCATATACCCAGTATAACCCAATTGAACCATATTCCTATGTCAACCAAATTACCTGGATTCATTAAGACTTGTCCGATTCGGTTTCAATCCGATTAAATCCACAATCGACATTAAATCATATTCCCGATTGATTCCAACTCATCCAATGAATCAAAAAAAAAAAAAACAAAAATCACCAAGAACACATAGCGCATTATTTTCGGCCAAGCTCAAAAAATTAGGGAAATTTGTTCCAAACAAGATTTCAACAAATTGATCCAATCAATCCTTAATTCAAACACATTTAAGCATACTAATCAATACAATTTTTATTAATCATGTTCAAAATCAAGTTTGCCCAATTTTAAGCCCTAAATCAATTTCATGTTTTTAACCAAGTGCTCTGATACCATTGTTGGCAAATCTAAGGGTCCCAAGGATCACAAATCAAGCATGAAACATAAGTGAATACATTTGAGAAGTCACGAAATACTTACATCGATCGGTTGAGAGACGCTTTGACGAACAAAAATTCATTTTCCCCTTGCTAATGCATTCGGCAGTGGGCTGAAATTATGTCCAGAATTTTCAGTTTTGTTTCATCATTTGAAGCTCCAAGCTTTGTGATTAAATGATTCTAAGCTCGCGGGTGGGTTTCCCTATCACCTACGGACAACTCCGAGTGTGCTAGCACCAAGATTTTGCAACAAAATCAAGTTTTTCTTCCTCTCCTTGCTCGACATTATTGGGTAGTGAGCAGAAGCCAAAAACAGCCCATTGGGCGTGAATGGTTGAGAGAGAGAGAAAAAAATGTAAAGTGATTTTGTGTATATGTTTTCCAAAAACATATACCAAAAATTTGAAAACAAATACCAAATATTAAAATATTTGTATATGTCTTTCAAACATCACAATTGAGTGTTAAACACTCAACCATCAACTCCCATCAAGTCACATCACTCAAGTGATCAAGTCACTCAATCAATCAAGTTGTCAAGTCACATCACTCAAAGTGACAAGTGATTTGACGCTTGAAACGACTAGCGATTTGACGCTTGATGGGACTAATGATTTGACGCTTGATTTGACTTGCGTGCCACACTCGAATTTGAAATGCGAATGCACTCGCAAATAATCTCGGGCTCGGGTTCGCTAATTCCAAATTAACGAATTTTCCGTTGCGTCGTAATTAACTATAATTTAATTAAATAATCATGCCAAGCATAATTAATATTCACGTCGCTAACGAATTAATTCTAAATTAATTAATTCTCCCGAATTAAAATCCAATTTTAATTCCGCGTCGAAATCTAATTTCGTTTAATATATCGAATATATCAATTTATCGATTAATTCCAAATTAATCGTTCTCTCTCTTTAAATGATATTTTATCATAGATAAAATAACTCCGCAATTAATCCCAGATTAATTTTCTAATTCATCTAATTAATCCCATATTAATTAAAGTGCGAGTCATATGTCATCGGTGAATCTTTGGGAAGCGACCCATGAGATCCTCGGATATGTTGGCAGTAAATTCGGTCGTCGGACTATCCGAACACGTAAGTACATCGTACTATATTTATACCGATTTACAAGACAAGGTTGGCCTCTAGCAAAGCACCATGCCTACCCAATTCTCCGGAAACATCCTTACAGGAATAAAGGATCTGTATCAGGCGTAGTATACGTAGTATTGCGTATTTCTGTCCAGTATCGGATGATCACATGCGAGGCCTGGGGCTGGTACAGTGTCTGCCCCGTACGAAGCATATATCTGATTACAAGCAACTAGTCTCTTTAATATCGGATAATCATGACCAAGTCATATTATCCCGACGGTTGCAACCTTATATAGAGAACCAGTTCTGTATCCCTGCACGATCATCAACTCCATATGACTGGAGTGACACTTCCGTCTTGACATCACACCCAACACACTACGATTCTCAATATACCCAGTGTTGGCGTACACAGAACCGGTTAAAGCCCTGGACGACCTCAACCAAAGTATATTGATTGTCGTATGTATTAGCGGTGCAAGTCTCAGGTTAAGACCAAATACACCTACCCTGATTTCGGATTTCCATAGACACATAGTCATACTACCAATGGAATTCCGATATGGGTCTTATCCAGAGCGAAGCTGTTTCCCATACCATCAGTGAAACACAACCTCCTATTACACTTGCGTGAGTATCATATACCCAAATATATGAGAACTATGTCGTTGTGCCCTCACAACGCGCACAAGTGTAATACTAGTCTTTTACGCATTCATCGATGTCCAATCTCGATAATGCTCTGACTAGAGATATTTAATGATTTATCCTTCGTGCATTGATACTGTCTCATATCATTCTCAATCCAGGAATAAATCACAAGGACCTCCTATCATTTATATATCTAGGTGATCTAATCACAAATGATAAGAGTGCAATCTCCTTAGTCACATAGTTAATTTGTACAACAACACCGTGATCTGTACAAATAGTGACATTATGGGTCATAATTGTCCAACAATGTTTATACTTCTAAAGTATTCTAACACAATTGATTAGCCTTATTTCAACATTAAGCTATGTGATCATGAATCTAATACACAAATGAACATAGCTTAGAAGAAGATCAAACATTACCTAGTAAGCTTGATGCAAGATCCAATCTACTTCTCATTTGTTGAAATTGTTGGAGAACCTCCAATGTGTGCAAGCTTGACTCCAATATCCAATCTTGTTTCCAATGCTAGCAAGTTTCACTTCAAGATCTAATATTGATTTCTCCTAGATGAAATGTTGTAGAGACCTCACAAGCTTCTCTAAACATTTCTCTAACTTAGGCTAATCTCTCTAAGAATTTGCTTATATTTGAACTTGTAATTAAAATATTCCTAAAGCTTGCTATTTAAAACTTAGACAATTTTTAATTAATAAAAGTTGTAATCAACTTTTAAGTGGGCTTAATCTAATTTGTCCAAATATGTATGATTATGTGTGACTAATCTCTATTGTCTCCAATTTGAGTTTGCATCGTATCAAGTCCAAGTTCAACCGAATGATGTCTTTCCAGGTGCTTGATCATATTGCCGTATCCACCATAAAATTTGTAAGAAACCCTATAATGGTTGCATACTGCTCTTGAACCTTCATTAGTATCGTCTAAATGAAAATGAATTTTGAAAACATCCGATGAGCGAGACTTAACTTCTCTTCTCCGTGAACCGATACTAGGGCTGCTCTATTGGATTGGCACATTTGACATTGTGTTCTCAGATGAACTTGCCATTTATTGTTTAAGAAATTTTAAAGAATTAGAGAATTGAAAATGAGAGAATTATAGGAATTGAGGGAAATGATAATTGATAAATTAGTGTGTTGAAATAAAGAAAAATGACCCATATTTATACATTTTTAGAATATTTTTGTGATACCTAAAATGCCCCTAAAATTAGCCATTTTATTACTTTTATTAGAGGTAATTTGGGAAATTCCAAATTTATTAAAATTTTGTTTTTGGACGTTGGGGCGGGAGCAACCCCACAGCCCAACGGCTAGTAGCCGTTGGGCTGGCCCCCTAACATCTAGTAGCCGTTGGGGGGACGGTTGGAACCCTAGGGTTCTATTCGGTTTCAGTTGGAACCGTTGGAACCGAACGGTTCTAACGATTACAACCGGTTCAGTTAGAGTAAGAACCGATCAGATTCCGATTCCGGAACAGAAACCGGTTGAAACCGAAACCATCTGATTCTAACCGGTTCGGTTCCGATTCGGAACCGAAACCCTGACCGGGTCTAAGGCCAGGAGCCATTTAGCTTTTCGTTACATGTACAAGGGGTATTTATGTATTAGACATATAATATACGATATTTTACTTTAATGCAATACAATCAATACAATATGCCAATATGGTACGCCTTAATTCAATACAATAGAGAGGTTGATTGTATTTAAGTTATAATTGAGGGGTTTTCTTGAAATTTTCTCACGCATCTTCCCCCCTCACTTGCCCGATACTCGGCGATAATCCACGGGAGGTTCTGTATCCATCCCTCTTTTATCGATCTGAAATTTAAAAAATAAAAAATATATACAACAAAGACCAGGAGTTGAAGAAGAAGAAGAAGAAGAAGGAGATGTTGAGTACTGAAGAATCCGCCAGATTATTTGAGATGTTGAAGTTGGAGGATAAGCCAGTGGAGGAGATCGTCTCCGATCTCATCTCCAAGTTCCCTCGCCACCGCCATTTCGTTATTTGCAGCACTCTCTCGCTTTTGTTACAGGCAATTCACTCTTTGCAACTCTGATTTGGTTAATTTTGTGTTTTTTAATCTTAGGTGTTGAAAATTTTGATATTTTGATTGAGGTATGGATTTCGTTAGGGTTTTATTTTATATAGTAGCATGTATGCATCATAATTCTAGAGAGATGAGGGACTATTAATTATGTTCTTCGGTTTTAGGCTTTTGAAATGGCTGTCTGTTGAAGTGTTCGGCCGTGAAATGTTGATTCATTCTCTCTCGTACACATTATGGACACTGGACTACTATTACTCAGTTGGTTTCATATATAAATAATATCATCATTTTTGTGATTAATGTTAAATTATTAATGTTGCTGCTGTTATTGTTTTTATCGCTTCTTGTGCTTTATTTCATAAGTGTGGCATTGCTCATTTGGGTTCAGTAGGTATATTAGTATCTTCTTGATTGTGTTTAAATCCCCTTTTTGTCTTTTTCGTTTTTCCCATTTGCCCTTGATATTGAACTTTCTTGGGTTAGATTGCAGCTATAATGCTTTCTACGTAGTTGCATCTTGGGTCCCTTGCTCACCCATTGATGGTTGTACAATTGCAGGATAAAAAGGCACTGAATCCAACTGAACGTTTGGTTGCTTTTGCCATTCTACATCATTCTTATTGCTCCCAAAAACCTTCTGCAAACCCATTCATATCTGTAATAATAAATGTAAGTATAATTTGGTGTTCTTGTAGCTTGTATTAGCTAGTTGGTTAGTCTTTATTTTACCTCAGAGAGCGGCCCAACTCTGATTTGAGAGTATTTATACGGATTCATTTTTGCATATCTAAGATAATGAATATGAAAGTAATAAATAATGCAAGTGTGTTTGAATTTATATAAAGTCGTAGTTGAACATAATTATAGATATCCCTGTTTAGTGCAAACTTTTACAGTATGTGAGAAATGGACATACTAGTAGTGTTTGTTTGCAAAGGATTCAAATCCTAGTTTCTTCTTTCTCGTGAGAGTTCAATTTTGAGATTGTTTAGTTCTAATTTTAGAATCCTGACTTTCTAAAACATTAGCTTTTGTTTTGAGGATGACAATTGAAATTTGAATGCATCTCATTCAACTCAATGGTTAGAATATCAGGTTATACAGGCATAAACACAAACATTTTGTTGCTGTATATATTTGATGAAACTTTTTTTTTGTACTTTTACCTTGTTGTTTAAACTAAATGGCTAAATGAAAGTTTTTCTAGTGTTCATGCAGTCATAAGTAACTATAGTTACTATATTGATGTTGTATCTGGATTTATATCTCTGAGAGTCTTATTATATACTTTTACTATTTTTGGAATGTTAATATTATTTTTATACCCATTATTATGGTTATTGTAATCATGATATAATAATTGATTTTCTATTGCTAAAGAGAGATTCTATACCTTGAAAAAAAGAATATTTTTGTTCTTCATAATTTTTTTCTTTTATTTCATGTCTTACCTGCTTAATGCCAATTACATCCCTGAAATATTAGTCTTCTCGTTAAACTTGAGATCATAGTTGTCAAAGGCGCGCCTCAGGCTCGCGCTCAAACCAATATGCCTTATGAAGGGTCAGGTCAGGCAAGGTTGTTAAAATCGCTTTTTTACCTAAAATCGTTGGAGGGTCCGAAAAATCAAATCGTAAAATCGTAAGATTTTACCAACTACTCGATTTAAATAAGAAAACATGCAATAAGATCATACACAAAGTTTCAAGGGCCAAGAATCAACAAACAAGTCCACAAATTGGAAATAAGTTAACAAAATAACAAAAGTCTCAGAGCTCCAAGCAAAATAGAAAAGTTAACAACAAATTGTATTCAAAATTAAACAAAATGAAGACTAATAAAAATCATTCGTTGCTTTTTCATCTTCACCATCGTCTTGGACCTCTTTATCATCATCGTCATTAACTTCATTGTCATACTCTCCTTCCTTTTCATCATTCATAGCCTCTAATTCCTCAAGCTTATCATCATCGACATCATGATTAGAAACATCTTCTTCATCCTCATCATCACAATCATCAATTTTATGAATTTCCAAATCATCTCCTGCATCTAATGCTGCCTATATATCGGTTGTATTAACTATTCCTGCATCCGCTTCTTCATTACTAGTATCTTCTCCATTTCACGTCACCGCTAGGGATGGCAAAATCCGGATCCGGATCCAGAAGCATTTTTATTGCCGCGGGTCTGGACCCGGACCCGGGTAAATATACACGGGTCCGGACTCGGTCCGGATCCGGATACCCGTTTTTATTTTATTTTTTAATTTTTAATTTTTAATTGTATTATTTTATATGTATATATGTATCTTGTCAATTTTATTATTTTTATTTAAATTCTTTTATATTTTTTAATTATATTAGATTATATTTTTATTTATATATGCATATTATTTTATATTATTTTAATTATATTCTAATTTATTTATTTTTATTTTTTGGGACCTGAGTCTATCCGGGCCAGACCCATGCGATCCTAGGTCCGGATCTGGATTCGCCCGGGTCCACCTGGACCCGGGTCCATGCGGATTCGGGCCGCGTCCGGGTAAATTTGACACCCCTAGTCACCGCTGCCTTATCAAAAAATTTTAACCACTTTTTGTTAGAACCAAGAACTGGAGGTTTTTTCTCAGTTATCCATTCATCATCTGAAGGGATGTCATCAAAACACGTTTGTGTAGCTTGTCTTCGCCTTTGCCTTTTCATCAACTTCAAATTATACATTACAAACACCAAAGAATCCATTTTCTTTTGGTGCAACCGATTTCTTTTCTTTGTATGCACCTAAAATTATTAAAAAAAGTTAAAACATAATAAAGTTTAAGAACTTAAAATATGAAAGGTAAAAACGAATCAACATATGTAATTTATTCTTACCATCTCAAATGCGCTCCAATTCCTCTCACAACCGGAAGCGCTACAAGTCAAGCTAAGGACTCTTATAGCAAATTTTGTAAGCTCTGGACGCTCATCTCCATAAGAATCCCACCACTCAGATGGAGCTTTCTTAGTCTTTGTCAACTTAGCAGCCTCATAACCAATACCCTTCTCGCATTCTTGAAAGACTCGAGTTGTAAATCTATTTTCAATCGTTCCTCTCTATTGGGCACCATTTTACCAATGCATGTGTAAAGCCCAGATTTAACCTCTGCATCAACTTTAAAAGAGGCGCTATAATGAAAATGAGGATTGAGGTAATTAGCAGAGGCATACAATGGCCTATGGAGCCTCAACTCCCACCTTTCATCAATAATATTCCAAATGGGTTTATAACTGTCAAAAGAGGACAAAAAGAAGCGAGTAAAGAAGTGAGAAACAATAAATCATTTGTTTAACATTTGATAAATTTATTTTGATTTTCTCTTTTGCACGATCCATTGATTGATAAATAAATCCCGTGGGCGGACTACCTTCCAAATCCACCATCCGAAGAACCTTAATTAGAGGATATGCAGCTTTCAATCAATTTGTGATTTTTTTCCAAAATCGAGGATCCATCACTATGGATTGGACTTTTTTACCTATTGCTAGTCCTGCAAATTTGTTTTTCCTCCATTTCAAAGAAGCAAATAAGGTAATCAACGGTCTTTTTTCGCTCCAAAATACGACCCAATGTCAAGTAAACAGTGGCAAATCTAGTCACAGTAGGCCTAATCAAATCTATTCATTTTGTGCATTCCCTCGACCACGAAATCAGAGTCGTCCTCGAGTAAATGAATGTGGTGATTTTTCTCCCCTTAGCAATTGTCACCTTATGCATGTTAATCTTTTTCTCAAAATCCTCCAATAAAAGGTCAATACAGTAGGTAGCACATGGAGTCCAAAATAGGCTCTTTCTTTTCAACATTAGCAGCTCTCCACCTGCTTTATAGTTTGCTGCATTGTCGGTAACAACCTGCACCACATTTTCTTCACCAACCAAGTCTACAACATCATCTAACATTTCACACACTTTCTCAACTGTTTTTGAAATATCGGAGGTATCAATTGGGCATAAAAAAAGTCCCCCTAAGACTATTTACTAAGAAATGACATATAAATCGCCTCTTTTTATCTGTCCATCCGTCAGACATTATAGAACAACCTGTTTTCCTCCATTCAATCTATAATCCTCAAGCATCTCATTCACGCGAACAATCTCATTCTTTAAGTATTTTTCCCTAATTTCATAATAAGAAGGGGTTTCAAACCAATTCCGTATTTTCCAACCAAGTTCAACATTTTCTTGAACTCTGGACTGTTCACACAATTAAACGAAATAGGACAACATTCTTCCCTCAAATCTCTTTTCATCAATTCATTTATGGTTCTTTGAGTTTGATTAGATTTCGACACCAAACCATCAGTTATATTTTTCCCCTTTCTCTTAGATGGCATCTTAACTTCCTCGACAAAATCATCATCAATATTAGAAAAAGTATCTTCTTTTTATCGGACCTATTCCCTGACAGATTTTTTCTTGAACTTGTTGGAGTTTTTTTGGACGAAGACATCTATTCAAATTCAATATTTAATCAACAACAATAAAACAAAAATTAGAACACTGAAACTGAATAGACAGAAAAGCAATTTCAATTTTAAAAATAAATTAAAATATTATTCACCAGTAAGTAGCATCCTTATCACATGTTCGCACAATTTCAATTTCAATCATTATCATACAGAGAAGGCAAATTGATCATTAACAGAGAAGCAAATCTTAACAGGTTCGCACAATATATACAGAGAAGCAAATCTTAACAGAGCAGCAGGCAAATAAACTACAAATCATCATCTAACTTTGCGAAATTCGAACAGAAGAGTTGCGACGAATCGAGCCTAATGGGACGAAGACCTGCGACGAATTGAGATGGGTAGTGTTTCGCACTGAAAATTCGCACTTCTAGGGTTTGGATTTTTCTAGGGTTTGGACAAGAAGAAGTGTAATCGTGTGTATGTCAGCTAGGGTTTCGTTTTGAATGATTTGCCTTCTATTAGTTATGCTGAAACAACAAAAAGGGTTTTAAAAGTGTTTTAAAACGACTGCGTCAAGGGGGACCAGAAAATCATCCCTAAATTGTGGAGTTGTGCGATTCCACAAATTTGGTCCCAAAATTGCTATTTTACCCCGATTTTTCCCCTTTTGCGATTTCCTCCGTTTTAACCAGATTTTGCCACGTAAAAACGTACGATTTACGTGTTAAATAGCTTTTTTAACAACCATGAGGCCAAACGACCTTCATCAGGCGCTCGCCCAGGCACAAAGGCGCTCGCCTTTTAGATTCGCCTAGGAGCGCTTCATAAAAATGTGTGAGAAAACCTCAACCCAAATTGACTCACTCGACCCGAATGTGTGAGATAACAGATTGGCTCCCGTCGGCCGAATTCTTTTGTTAAAAAACTCCTTCCAAAGTGTGACGAATTGGGAAAAAAATGTACGTATTGTATATGGATTATTACCTTAAGTTATTGTTTTTTAGGGATGATAACATTTTCAGTCCTAAAAGTTATGTTGTTTTTACATTTAAGTCCTATTTTTATTATTATTAAGTCCTGTAAGTGAATAATCTGTTAACTCTAACGGATTTGCTGATGTGGTATGACGAAACGACACGTCAGCACAAGCACTTAATTAGTCAGCTGCCAGGTGGGTTTGGGATAATAACTTCTGAAAGAAAATTATGTTTAATTGTTTATATTTAAGTCCTATAAGTGAATAAGTTTTTCTTGGAAGTCTGAATCCGTTAACTATAACGGATATGCTGACATGTTATAACGAAACGATATTTCAGCACAAACATTAAATCAGTCAGCACATATTTTGGCATATTTGTATGCTTGCCAGTAAAATGACTCATTTAGATCAATTAAAGGAAGATCCTTGTTCATTTTCTCCATAAAAAACTTCTCTATGTTTATCACATTGTTTGTATTATGTGTTTCGATATCACTATCTTCATCTGTTGTGTTCCCAAACCTTGATCTAGAAGATGACGATCTTTGAGTTTTCCATGGCACAAATTTAATTGTACATTCTAAGTGGATCGGTGTTCCCATTGGGCATTGGGTGAGGAGCCATTTTGTTGGCAAACATACAAGTATGCCAAAGCATGTGCTGACTGATTTAATGCTTGTTCTGAAATATCGTTTCGTTATGCCTCGTCAGTAGGTCTGTTATAGTTAACAGATTAGGACTTGAAAGGAATATTTTTTTCATTTATGAGACTTAATTACAAACAAAATTTTCTTTTAGGATTTGAGTATAAAAACAACACAACTTTTGGATTTCAGAAGTTGTTATCCCAAATCCGCGTGGCCGCTGACTAATTTAGTGTTTGTGCTGATGTGTCATTCCGTCATACCATGTCAGCAGATCCGTTAGATTTAACAGATTAGGACTTAAAAAAAAATTATTCACTTATAGGACTTAATAATAAAAAAAATTTCTTTTAAGACTTAAGTGTAAAAACAACAACTTTTAGGACTGAAAATATTGTTATCCTTTTTTTTTTTTAATTTATTATTGGGAACAACTTGCACGTGCACCTCTTTATTACTTTATCATGAATGAATTTAATATTTCTTTATCTTATTCCAATATGAAATGGATCATAAACAAACAAATGATGATATATTTGATTTATTTTTATTTTACTTTAAATATTATTATGTATTTGTCAATTTGATTTATCTAGCAATAGTGTTTCACAATACAAGAAGCCAAGGCATCCCCAAATTACGTTGCTTATAAACAAATTCATTAACCTAAAAATAATTTGGAGGCTGATTTTGTATTTTATTACATATGATTGAATTTACATGATTTAGATATTTTATTTTGTTAGATAATATTAAGTTTTAACTAGATGTCGATGAATTTCCTAGGCCCTGTCTATAGACCCGGCCACGGTTCCGGTTCGGAACCGGAACCGAACCGGAATGGGACCGGTTCGGTTGGGGTTCCACCCCAACTCGAACCGGTCCGAACCGGTGGAACCGTACGGTTCCACCGGTTCGGACGGTTCCAACCGGAACCGAACGGTTCCGGTTGGAACCGTCGGGTTCCTGTTGGAACCGTAGGGTTCCAACAGGAACCCTAAGGCCCCCAACGGCTACTAGCCGTTGGGGGCCTTATTACCCCAACGGCAGTAGCCGTTGGGGGATGCAGCAGGGAGCCGTTTGGCTCCCTGCCAAAAAAAAATAAAAATAAAATTATAAAAAAAAATGTATTATATAAAATAAAAATTACTAATGTACCCCTAATAACGGTTATATTTAGGGGCATTTTTGGTATCAAAAAAATTCTAAAATTCTATAAATAGAATTCATTTTTCATAATTTCATCACACCAATTTCTCAACTTTCTCATTTTCTATAAATCTCTTATTCTCAATCTTACTTCAATACAATTCTCTTATTTTAGTTGTTAATTAATTTGTTATCACATTCGGCATTCGCATCGCAATTATTCAAATGGCAGCACCTATTTCCACCGTTGCGGTTGAGCAAGCCTTCAGCTTGGGAGGTAATATATTGGAAGCTAGGCGATCTTCATTACATCCAAGCACTCTAGAAGCAACAGCTTGTGTGGATGATTGGACTCGAGCTGATCTGAGACAACAAGAAGATGCCCCCGATGATTTTGAAGATTTGTTCGATAATGCTTCTGCATCAAGTGCAAGCGGAAGCTGCGGACCCGGAGCCGAAGGATCAACTGATAATGATGATTGATAAATGTAAAATTATAATTTACAAAGGGGATATGTCTTAAACTTGTAATGGAACTACGTGAGCTTTGATTCCTCTCACCTTTGGAGGATACCTAGGCAACTTAAATTTTAAAAAATTTAAGCTCAAGCTCTTCAATGTAATAAATTTTTTTTTATTTATAAATTTAATCTCATTTTTTTAATTAATAATTTTTTTTTTATTTAATGATTTGACTCCTCTTATTTTTTATTTTAATTAAATTAAAAAAAAAAATAAACCGAACCGAACTGGAACCGAACCGTTCGGTTCCGGTTCGGTTCGACTTTCCGGTTCCACTTAAGTGTGGAACCGGAACCGAACCGGATTTAACCGGTTCGGTTCCGGTTCCACACTTGTGGAACCGGAAACCGGCCGGTTCGGTTCGGTTCCGAACCGGAACCGAACCGCCGGCCGGGTCTACCTGTCTAGGCGTCCTAGGTGTTAGGCACCAGGCTGCCGCCTAGCACTTCTTAGAACACTGGACGCGCCTCACAAAATGGGTGAGAAAAACACTACCCGATTTCACCGATCCAATCCGAAATCAAGTTGTATAGCTTTTCTGTAATAAATTAAGGTAAGTTTTGGGATGGGTTTTAAATTTCGACAAATGCATCAATTTATTTTATTAGTATTTTGTATTATTAATTTATTATAAATGTTTTTAATATATTTTCAATGGTTTCTCTTTGTTTTTGTTGGTTGGATGCTTATATATATATCTAGGCCCTAGGACCGTCTTGCGCCTTTGACAACACTGTTTGAGATGTCATAATATTTTGTTTAATGTCTCTTTTCCAGTGTTTCTTTTTGATGTCTATGCCAAATGTCTCTTTTTATTTTTAGTGTTACATTACAACGTCACACATTTGTTGATTTCATGGTAAGGATTACGTTTCACTAATTTCGTGGGGTTTATTTATTATTAGGGTTTGTTTATTATTATTATTATTATTATTTTAATTATGTTGCAGATTGCATGTGATGAAGAAGCTGAAACCTATGAGAGGGCTTTTCTTCTCCAGTTGTTAAGTTCCCGCAGCTCCAATAGCAATAAAGAGGTTTTGCTTTCTCTGTTAAGCCTTCCGATGTATTACTTAAAAGTATCTTGTCTTTTATTTGTGCTGATTAGAGTTGCTAATTCTATTTAGCCGTGGAAATTAATAAAATTTTTGAGCGCTAAGCAACTAAGAAAACTTTCCAAAAATGTCTATGGGTATTTATAAATCATAAGAAATGTGATTCTCATGAGTTGTCTGTTTAGTCCCATAATTTAGAAAAATTGGGTATTGGCTGAGATAGAATAATAAATCCCTCTTCATCCTTTCTGGCTAGGAATGAGGTCTACTTAATGAAGTACTTGTCTTTGGGTATGTGTTTTACATTTGCATGACACGTGTACTCCAAACATTTTGGAATTTCAGTTTTCAAACACGCTTTCATGATCTTTCTTATTTTAACAGATTTAATTGGTTAGCAGGCGTTCAATATGTAGGCAACTTATTGTAATTTTAAGTGTTGATTGCCACACTTGACATATATCAACTTGCTTGTGTTTGCTTATCACAAATTTGTTGCATTTCCTCCCTTTTTAATGTTTATTTTTCCTGTTTTGATTTGGTTTCTGAATGTTCTCTTTTTCCGGTTGCAGTTTCTCAAACAGTCAGCTGCAAATTATATCAAAGGTTTTGATCCTTCATCTCATGTAAGTACATGTTTATACAAGTTCCCAACTCCCACCCCACCTATGTGAGCCAATGTTCGAAATCTCAATATGCGGTGCGAGGCGATTTCTCGTTTGAGGCGAGGCGGACAGTCTCGAGGCGGTAGCCTCAATCCGAATATGGGAAAAAAAAATAAAAGCATAAAAAGTTATTTTATAGTGAATAATGAATTAATTTGTTACAGCACTAGATCTCAGCTGATAAAGTAATCCCCAAATCCTATAAAAATCCCAACAAGTTTCGGCAAGATGGAGTTGATGATTGAGAAGAATTGAAGATGGATTGATGATTTAGGGTTGGGATTTTTTGCTTTGAAGTGATAAAAAGGATAAAAGAGGGGCTGAAATCATGACAGAATGTCCCGATCTCTTAGGATGGTTAATTTATCAATTTAAGATGTTATAAAATATGAATATCAGAAATTCAATTGGGTTAAGTTATTGCCTTACGTTGACGTATCTGGGGTCGACCTGGTGTCTTTTGGTGCTAAAATACATGACTTTTGGTGACTATTGCTCTATGATAGTGTTATACACGCCTCAAAACTAGATTCTCCATTGTTTTTCTTCAACAATCTCAGCCCCTATATATTTATTTTTTTAAGACCTAAATCAAGTCGCTGAGTCGGGGCGTTCGAGTCGGTTTGCCTCTGGACGCCCCGACTCAGTTCGAATTGAGGCGGCCCGCCTCATTGTTGTGAGGTAGGCATTTTCCAATTCGTGCTTGAGGCGGCTGAGGCGTGCCTCAAGGCGCCGCCTCAGTTCGAATTTTGAAACCATGATGTGAGCATGGTTCGAATCCCGAACCTCTTATTTCCACTTAAGAGATTTTATCAACTGAACTAGGTGGCACCCACTCTGTTTTCTCCTCTTCTTTTTAACTTTGTATAAATAAATTAAACTTCTATTACTAAAACTTTGCTCTTTCTTATTTAAAAATACCTACATGTGACACTAACATAAATTTCCTGCTATTGAAGTAAGGTCATGGCTTGACATTTTTTGGGAGGGCTACTGACCAGAATTTTTCAATGAAAATAATCTTCTCTCATTTTTGTACTCTTTTGGTTGAAATTTTATTTTATCTATTTTATCTGCCTACTGCCAGGCCCTCCCTCAACGTGAACAGTTGCAACAGCAGTATTGTGATAAAGTACATCCAGAACCGTATAATTGCGGGTACATAAATTCTTCGGTAAAAAATGTGTTCCCGGACCCTGATTTGCCACATGGCTGTGATGCAAATTCACAAGAGTAAGTCTTTTGGGAGTAAAGGATTCACATTCATTATATTTTTCTAGTTTATTTTATGCTTCAGTTCGCAGTTGATTTTTAGCGTCTATTGCATTTCATACATTTTACATTGTTTTGTTCATAATGCCATTAATGGTCGTGTTTTAGGTTTGACGTCCAACCTGGAGCCAAACCTAAACTTGGAGCTGGCAATAGAGACGAAGCTATAACAGGATTGATGACACATCTCTCATTGAAGGGATTGGATCCTCGGTGGATCAGGCCACTTCCGCCGAGGTTCCCTGTGCTCGATAGGGAGGTATGACATATTCTCATAGTATTTAAGTTTAATTAATTCGTACTGTGTACTTGTTTCACTTAAAAGTTGTCAAGCTTTTTCCAGCTTGAGTGGCTCATCCCTGACAACAATCATGAGCTTGTTTGGGATCATGGCATGTGTGCGGATACTAGCAGAGGAGCTGCAGTTAGGGACTTGATAGCCAAAGCTTTAAAGGGACCTCTGCTGCCTGCACAATATGAGGTTCTTAAGACTTGCATTTTTACTTGATACACACACATTCTACCTTTCTTTCACTTGAATGCAATTATCCAAAGCTCTAATTTAATTGTCTTTGTATGAAAGGAAGTTATAATCTCTTTATCTGTTTAATTATTTGGTATAAATTTTGAATATAGGAGTGAGATCATGTCAAACTCTGGTCTTGATTTTATAGGCTTAGTTTATAAATGGATTCTTGGTTCAATAATATGTTAGTAATCATAAATTTACATTTTAGACTTGCATGATATTTATGATACCATTGTTAGAATGCGTGTGAATATTAAGTTGCTTGGGGGCTGAGGGAGTCAGCAGTCTTTCTTGCGTGCAACCTGATTAATAGAGGTATTAAAGATTGGAATATTGCTACCATGAATGGGTACGGGCTAGATAAGTATGTCTTGTGTCATCTTATCTGTTGGCTATTGAATTCTTAAGCAATTCAAAATCCTTGTATATTATGGTCTTGTCAGAATCCTTGTAACTTTTTAGTTTCAAATCTGGATTTATAGCCAACACTTGTAAGTCCTAGGGTGTGATAAATTTTATATTACTAATATCTATTACTAATATCTCGACCTAAATCAACCATCAACACATCATTTTAACGATCTTTGCTGTCGCAACGCTGACATCAGGATCATTGTCATTAGGCTATTTGTGAGTATGCATACATGTTTTGTGATAGGTGATTTGGCAGTATCCAATGTACTACCTAAAATTCCCTTTAGCAAAGTGCAGGGATCATGCCATCATGGGCTTGAAAGGATGACCATTTCCCTCAAACTAGGAATTATTTCTTGCATCAAATCAGTCCACTAACTTGTTCATTATAAGGTGGAAATTATAATGCCTTAAAATTTGCCTAAAGTCAATGGTCACAAGATTAAATTTTGGGCTGCTATTTGGATTCACAAGGAGAAATTTTTTAGTGGGATCTCTCTTTCTGATCTTTTAAGGGATTGGTCTTCTCTTGTGTAGTTTTAAACTTTTTGTTAAGCTATGTTTACTTTATTGTTTAGCATTATGGACATCTCGTCATTTTTAGGTTTCTTTGTTGTATCTTCCTCTTTCCATTAATAAAGTTTCTTGTTTCAAAAAAAAAGAAACATTACAACAGGCCACTTTCAACTTGTGTCATATTCTTAGTGGGAGATCATGTGTTAGAGATGTAAGTTATTAACAATCTAAAAATATATATGTTTAATAATTAATTCAAAAAATATGTATTTATGCTTTATTATTTTAAATAAAACTTTCAAATATAGAATGCTCTCATTTAAATTGTTTTATTAGTTTAATAGTCTTATTCATTATACAATTATGTCCAGACCGAGCACCACACCAAATACAAGACAGTAATATATCCATCGTTATATTCTACCTAATTGTGTCTGGTGTACCAAACACAGCCTTATGGTGTTGTTGTCCTCTCCTTACCACTGTTGCTATTGGCGGATCACCATCATTATAGCTACTTACATTATTTTCACTATTACTACCAATTATATAATCAAATTTCCTAGATGCCATTGATGCCACTACTCAACTCTGCCATGATTAGCTATGGCAGTTTCACCACAACCACAGCTCTTTTTGTAATATCTATACCCAGTATTGCATGTCTCTTCTCGTACTAATTTATCAGCATCAAATTCTAAAGGTTGGTATTGAGATTCATCAATGATTAAGAATGAGAGATTTCAAATTTAGATCAAATTCTTGGATTTCTTCTTAAGACTTTGAAATCTTTCATATTTAGGATCCAAAACAGAAGAGGACTTAAATCTGTTCCTTCTCTCTTAGTTCCATCGCTGGTTGATGGGAAGCAAGGAAAATAGCTGGAGGTAGTTTAATTTTTTTATTTTAACATTTTGTTTTACATGTGGGTTGAACAACTTGAAATTACAAATGGTTTAACCTACTGGTTGTTTGAGTGTTAAACTATGCACTACCTTTTCTAGTTATATCAATAGTTTTTAGGCAGAAAGAAACCAAATTTTTCCTTTTCCATTCCAGCAAGTTGTGGTGGAGTTGGCTAATGACCCAAAGCTTGTATATCACTGTGGACTGACGCCAAGAAAACTACCGGTATGTGAATCAGTGTAATCACACTGTTTAGTTCTTATATTTACATGAGTTAGCTTGCCTTGATACTCAAAGGCCCGTTTTTTCTCTCATAGGAGTTGGTGGAAAATAATCCCCTCATTGCGGTTGATGTTCTTACGAAGTTAATTAATTCGCCAGAAATTTCTGAGTATGTTTTTGACATATTGATCCACCCTGTTTTGTACTAATTGAAGTCATATTCTTGGCTTGATGTTTGAAATTCTGTCCCTTGGTTGTATGTGCACACAGGTATTACACAGTTCTTGTCAACATGGATATGAGTCTACATTCAATGGAAGTTGTGAACCGGCTTACCACTGCTGTTGAACTTCCAAAAGAATTTGTACGCATGTACATAACTAACTGTATATCCTCCTGTCAGAATATCAAGGTATTTTTGTTTTCTATGCTTCTCTGCTGTTTAAATGCCACCATATAGAAAGCATTATTTAATGAAAGATGGTAATACTATTTGGTACCTGGTTCTTTGCTGAGTTTGAGACAGTGAATTTGTTCTAATTGCCAAGTAAGACAGTGTACAGTTTGTAGGTAAAGAAGTTAACTGGAGTTTAGGACAGGGAAAAATATGACAGAATTCATAAATAGACAGGATAGGTTTGAGAAAGCCGAATTTATGTTATAGAAGGATTTATGCTTCCAGCCTCTTTGTTGACCTATGTAGACTTATTTGTAATACGAGCAGCCCTTTGTTCCTTTTTATCAGAATCGCATCCTAAGAGATGCTTTTTCTGGGGATAGTATTTCTTTGAAAGGTTTTTTCAGTAGTAGCCTTGTTCTTGTATCAAAATTTGACTCAGATTCATATCTGTTTCAAATTTTTTGCCTAATATTAATAATTAAAAAAAAAGTTACAGTGACCAAAGTGAGAAAGGAGTGTACAAAAGTAGCAGCATAACCAACTTATAACTATTTATGCAATTTTTGTAGTCTTATTGAATTTTCTTTTTTCTTTTTAATTTGAATTCTTTTGATTCAATGTTTATCATGCAAACTAATCTGCAAGGATAATTGTGAAAAAATAATGTGCTTTATAATGTACAAATTATTTTAGCTGGTATGGTGTTTACGATTCTGAAGCCGTTGTATTCTATAATAAACAGTTCAAATTCTAAGACATTCTTCCATGAAGATTGTTAAAAAAATAATGCATTTTAAATTTTGCAAAATAAGTTACCCAATATTCTTTCTCACAAAAGAAGCGAAAAAAGGGGTCATCAGAAGGACTCTATTTCTAAAAGAACAAAATAACTTAGAAAAATAATTTGTTTAGATTGAGGGTTGATGCTGAAAGTTAATTTGCTTAGTTTGTGCTTTAGTGTGTGGTTGACCGTTGACACTTGACTTATGATTTCTAAAAAGGTGAAACAGTTGAACAAAATTTCATAAACACTCTTAGGTGTTCCACTGTTTCACTTTTTAAGAAATTTTAACTCAACCACACACTATAAACACAAATTTCATGAACATTTTCTTTCTCCAGCTGAATGGAGGGTTGTGATTGAACTTAATTCTCGATGTTCTGATTACAAACATTTGAAACTACAATAGACACTAATTACGAGTTTCATTGTAGAAGTCACAAATGTACTTCGGCCTAAATTTCGGTGAAGGTCCAAGTAGTGTGTTTGCTTTGCATTATTTAAGGTTGATTGACTTAGAACCTAGTTTGACATAAAACTATAGAAGAGTACCAAATAGTAGCCTTAAACCTAATGCTATAGATGAGGAAACTAGTTTGCAGTGCGGTGAAATTCATTCCTCTATTTTTTCACTTTGAAGATATGGGAGGCTGTTCTGCACAAAATTTGGATGTTCCTTTTGGTATAAAACTCTGCTTTAGATATTTTTGTATAAGAAGCATCATAAAGTTGAGATTGACCTTTGTTCATTTTGATAAAGTTGAGATGGCCCTCTGGTTCTACTCAATTTAATTTTACCACAACGAAGGAAGCAAAATGGAAAATGTATTATACAGATTATATAGAATGCTAATTGATTATATGTATTTGGAAAATTCTTTTGATGACATTAAAACTATATACTTTTTGTTTGTTATGGTTCACAAATGCGTTTCCATTTTTCAGGATAAGTACATGCAGAACAGACTTGTACGACTCGTATGTGTTTTCTTACAGAGTCTAATCCGAAACAGAATAATTGATGGTGAATATTTACAAATTACAATGCCTTTTTACATGTCTTTCTTTGTGTTTTCACTGTTACACAAGTTGATTATATGATTGTGCGTGTGGCATATAACATTCATGGGGTTTTTTAATGTTTGTATGAGCTTCTGTGTGCTTGAAGCTAAATTAACTTGAGTAGGACCAAAAGAGTAAGATAATTCCTAGTCACACATCTTTCCTTGTTGTTTATTTGGCTGTGATGGAGAACGGATATTTAAATAGAGTACAACAACCAGAGTCAAAATTTTATAACTGATGATAGTATCAGTTTTTTTTCTGTTATTTCCTTGAGGACAAATATTTTAGAGTAGTTATGTCTATTAAAATTTACCTGAAATCCTCCTGTTGAACTTCATAGCATTTTTGTTGGTAGGTTTTCTCTGTTGGAGAACAAACAGATTTGGGATGAAGCTGAGTCCCTATGCATATACAATAGTTTCAAGATGAAAAGTGGTTCTTTCTCTTGATTAACTTGGCCTTCATTTCATTTCTTTCGTTAATTGGAAGTTTACTAAAAGATAAATGCCATCTTTGAATCTTGTTATGCTAAGATCACCAATATCATAATCAATGATAGAAGGGAATTGGAGTGCTGTTGGGAATGGCTGCCCTTTCCTTGTCTAATACATGATTTTAGAATTTCAACAATTGACTTGAAAAACTTTAAAGGGGTAGCTACCATTATAGATTATAGGTATTGGAACCATCGTAGAATTGATTGAAAATGTGTGGGGTATCAATGAGTTATGGTAAAATGGCAAATGTATTGTGGAATTTTGTTGTCTTTTTTTTTTGGGGGTTATTTGATTGGAAGAGACGAGAGAATTTATTATGAAGCCAGAGAGGAGGATGGCTGCTTTTCTATGGGACAAGGCTTTGTTTTCTTAGAATAAAATTTCTTTTGGTACAGTCGTAGATGTAACGGAGATGCTTCTATAAGCCACGTGTATGTATCTCACGAATCCTTCCATCCACAGACCTTGTGCATTTTGGCCGGTTTCAATGTCACCAAGCGTAAGGTAGATACAAACCATTTTAGATCAACCTCCCACGTGGCATGTTTCGTTTGTTCGTTGGATGTGGACTCATGCTCATGATACATGTGTGTATCATAAATGATATGTCAGTCCTGTGTACAGGGCATAGGTAGTCCATTATATGATTAGCAATTTGTTTAATCTATGACCATAGTATACTTCGAAGTGAGTTCCGAATGTTATTTAGAGATTGCTAATAGATACGTCGACAAGATTATTCCTATAGAGATTTGACGTTTATATCTATATCTCTGGGATAATCTGGATACCTGTGATTGATGGATTATACGTATGTAGTGACCTCGACCTGTATGATTCAGTGAGTTTATCTGTGGTCGTCATAATTTACGGGTGGGTGAATTATGGACACGAAATTAGATTTCGTGACAGATATGCCTGAATCCATAGAGTTTCACTAATGAAATATACTCTTAGAGCACTATGGCAACTGTTATGAATAATACTGATTATTTATAACTCATTTAATGGTTAAACGAAAAATACATGCAATCGGGACCTAATTATCATTTCTGAATTAATGTGTATTTGTATTTAATATTTGATATTATTAAATACACATTAATTAAATATCAAATTGTGATATTTGACATATATCATTTATATATATATGTATTTGTATATTTAATGTAAATATAATACATATATTAGGGTATTTATATTTAATTATTTAATTATTTAAATGTTAAATAATTAAGTTAATTAAATAACAAATATCTTAAGTCATTATTTGATTTTTTAATGCTTGGAAATGGCAAGCTACAATTGGAACACATTTTGTTTTGCTTTATTAAAGACAAAGTGTTAATTTTATGTGGACTAATCAAAATGCAACAAAACTAAAATAATTGTTATTTGTTTTGTTTGTTGCAAAAATCTGCAAGGGTGGAATTTGCTTAACAAAAATTATTTTGTTTCATTTTTCATTCCAAGACAAGTTTCACAAATATTTACTAAGTTCAAATTGAGAGAAAAGAGAAGAACCATTGGAGAAAAAGCTTAAAAGCTTGGAGTTTTGTAAGTTTTTTCCAACAATCTTCAACTTAGAAATTGTTTCTATGATTCTATGCTTCAACTAGTGTAGTTTAGAATTTTCTCTAATGTTTAATTATGTGAATTATTGTGTTGGAAACTTGTTTGAAGGTGTTTAACATGTATGTTTAATTAATTAAACTAATTAGGTGTAATTATGCTTATTTAATTAATTAGAAAATTAAAGTTGTCATTCTAGAGTTAATTAGCCATTCATAATTAACCTAGAATTTTTCTTGATTAATTTCATGATGGTGAGACTTGATTGGTGTGGTAATTGAATGATTAAAGTGTTGAATTTTGTCAATTTAATGTAAATTGTCCAATTTG
This sequence comes from Zanthoxylum bungeanum, assembly GCA_019454045.1. Lineage (NCBI taxonomy): Eukaryota > Viridiplantae > Streptophyta > Magnoliopsida > Sapindales > Rutaceae > Zanthoxylum > Zanthoxylum bungeanum. Next base: position 109,333 of record SKCR01027414.1, read on the forward strand.
AGTAATTTGTGAAATTAGGGTTCTTAACCCATTCAAATTTTGGGACTTTTCATATATATGATATAATTTGATGTATGTCAAATTTGGGATTGATTGGATTTGATCTTGATGTGTTTTGAACAAATTGGGCTAAATTACAATTAATAGAAAATCGGGGCTGTTTTCATAATTCTGGAAAATTCTAGGTAGTTTCGTAATTCTGAAAATTTTCTGTTTTATGCTGCAAATTGTATAAATTATTTCGGGATTGATTTGGAATCAATTAAATATGTATTTGACAATTTAAAAGCCAAAATGATTAATTTGTAAAGTGTAGGGGTCTCATAGCAATTAATGATAAATCTGATTTTTCAGATAAAAATTTATTTTTTTATTTATTGAGTAATTAGAATAAATTATTTTATTTTAATTGCCCACGAAAAATATTTATCAGAAATTATTTCGGAGTGAAAATACACGAAAATAGTGAAAAACGACGTTACCGGGTAACGACTGCCCAAATAGTAAACTGGGCACTGTTCGGGCAGCCCACGAACTGTCCAAATATTTTTGGGGCTGACCTGGGCAGTCCCCATGAGCATTGGTCGGTCGGTCCAGCCGAAAACGCGTTTTATGCTATTTTACGGATAAATATTTTCGTAAAAGTTTCGCGGTGTTTCTATATTATTTATGTCGTTATATGATATCGAATAAATATGTTTAGGTGAAATATGAATGAATTATTAATATTTGATATTGAATAATTTATTCGTAAGTTTAAAAATTTTAAACTATGATTTTGCCCGAACAACGCTTCTTCTGCTGCGCCTCCCTGATTTGACCCCAACATGGACAACCTTTCGCCAATAAGAGTTTAAGCCTTACCCTTTTAAAACCACATGAAAACTCATAGGTGTTATCCTGGCATATTGATGTGTGCTTTATAAATTGTATTATGTGTTCTTGCATTATAAGACATGGGATATCTTCTTTGAGCGTAAATATTATACTGGTATCAGTAAGGGACCATTCTGAACCCAAATAAGTTTAAGGTTGGATCTTGCAGGGGTGTAGTGTGGCCTTAAATCATTTCCGGTGTCTCATACTAGGTGACGAATCCATTATTCTCTGGTTAGTCCTCCGTGGGAATATCCATACTCTCTACATGTTGTGAGCTCAATAATATAGTGGTCACCGAAGTCATAGACATATCGGTAAACCCTGTTTCACTTTTACGGATAGCGACTCTACTGGGGATAGAGAATCATATCTGAAAAATACATTGTAATATTTATGGCGAGATTGAGAATAACCATGTCTTCATATTTTACATACTATTTTTAGCCCCGATGGCGTTACATATCGAGAAATCATTTTCACTCAAGACGATGGACTGATATGTAATGATAACCATCACTTGTTGGCACGTACTGTTGGGTATTAAGATGTGTTCACATAGTCGATCGGACCCTTTAGTGGGGAGACCTAGTTATGAACAATCTTTTATATCTTTTAGTATAAAAAATATGCGTTCACTTGGTTGATTGGACCCTTGAGTGGGGAGACTTAGTTGTGGACAACCTTTCACCGATAAGAGTTTAAGCCTTACCCTTTTAAGACCACATGAAAGCTTATAGGTGTTATCATATAGAAGTCTTCCTTATGCTTGTGTCTGAGCCACTGATCATTTGAAGTAGCTTGAACCTTTTGCCATGAGGTATAAACTTGCTGGGCCTTTTCAACTGGGACAACTTTACATTTTCATAATAATTGGGCCAAATATTTTGAAATCATAACAGGCTATCTTGTATGCAAATCTCGTTGGGCCTAAAATGTTTAGTTAAAATCCAAAATTCCAAAACATGAGTCCAATACCTTTGTTGGATTTCACCCAGAAAGGGCACGCCTTATTTGGGCTCATTTGGATGTTCTTAAACATCTTCGTCCCATATCCCAAAATAATAAAGATTACTAATGGTCTAATTCGTCGTTCTTAGACAATGGCACGATCCCCATATTAGGTTTAGTCATTATGTAAATATGTGGTATTTGACTTTTTACGATGGAACGGAATTGAAGTAGCCAAGATTTACCTTTTATAGCATTAGAGAGAACGATTTTATGTACCCCCGGGTTGGTGCATGAGCTAAGCCATAGCTAGGAAAGATATGGACTTACCACGTGTGTGAGAGGAATAAGGTTGGAATGGTATATATTGATATTTGAAGCACATCATGCATTATATGCATACATGCATCACGCTAACTCTTTTTTATACAACTATCATAGCAGTATATTGGGGTTAGAGAACAAGGCAGATTTGTCAAGAAACAAAAAGTGAGATCAGAAATGGACAGTTGATAGTTCCCATATGTACAATTAGAAACAACCGTGAACAAGATGGCAAAATAGCTGTAGAACTTAGCTAATGCTATCGCCAACTTGACAGTAGTTCAGACAACATGGGCTGAAACTAGCGAGAGGAGGAGTAGGGAACCCGAAAATAGGACTACTGAATAGATGCCTCCCTTAGATGATGATGATGATGATGATGATGATGATGATGATGATGATGATGATATAGCATAATACGTTGCAGGTAGAATGGCCAAATCCCAAACTGAAGCTAAACTCTAGAAACTAAAGGAGGAAGTGGAGTTAATCACCCAGAAATAAAGGGTAAACATGAAGACCTTCTAGACTACAATGACATGACCTTTGAAGAAAAACTCTATGCTGAATTCAAAATGCCCGATATGACCCAGTTTGATGGGAATAGATACCCTAAAGAACACATTCATCACTACATGTCTGTGATGAGTGCCACTAGCCTGTCTAAGCGCCAAGTTCTGAAATTGTTTGGGATGTCTCTCAAATGAGCATCGGTGGTATGGTACCATAACTTGGGAAAAATATGAAGGATGATTGGAGAGCTTTGGTGGAAGCATTCTTGAACCAATATGTCATGGATATGGAGATTGATTTGACTCTTTGTGACTTAGAAAACACAAAGCAAAAGCCGGATGAGAACTTCAAAGAGTATATTTACCGCTGGAGAAGCCAGCTTTGAAAATGCAAGATCATCAAGGGCACCAAGCCTTCCATATATAACAAACCGAGAAGAATGACCACCATAAATATAGAGGAGGAAGAGGCCGACAATCAAAAGTTCTACAGTAAGAAAACTGATAAGAGGCCTTCTGGAATGAAGGCTGACACCGCCGAGATCGTTGCTATTAGAGATAGAAGATTTTCAAACCTTAGCAAACACATGTCTAAAGTGTTCAAAAAGTTACTGAGGTAAGTCTTGTTGAAATCTCTGGAACCAAAACAGTCGTCAAAACTCATACCTCACCATATCGACATAAACCGCTACTTCTACTTCCACCAGTAATACAGCCATGACACTGACAGTTGCACCTGGCTAAAACATGAAATTCGAGATCTAATTGATGGAGGCAAGATACCTGATTCTGAGGGATACCACTCCTAAGCATGATTTTTGCATCGCACATTTTTGTTGTCATGTGATTACTTTTTCAAAGTTCTATGATGAAATAAATTTAGTTTTGCAAGAAATATTATGTCTCTTAACAAATGAGCATGTCTAAATTCCTAAAGCAATACTATAAATTTGGAATCACCAGCAGAATGCTATCCATAATTGCGTATTAAAACTTGAACTTAGAAATTGTAAAACGTGCTTAGAAAGAATTTATGTTGGCATAGCTTGTAGAGATGGTCAAAGCACCTGACACTCATTTGATTCCCTTCCAAAATTAAGGTTAGAATGACACCAAGTTAAAAATATGACCCAAAAAAATGGTGAATCCTACAAATTGCTCTTTTGTTTGAAATATTTAGTAACCAGGAGTATCGTGCACCCCACAACTACTTTTGTGTCAAACGAAACCTCGAGTATTGAGTATGCAAAGCAACTTGAGTTGGTGAAATTGTTGACTAACCATGGGCTTGCATCACAAATGTGAAGTCTTTGTGTCAAAAGACAATTTAACGATTGAGGAAGTTATGGATGATCCCTACATAAGATCAACATTTGAGAAATTCTGGAATCCTGTTGATCCTTGACTAGGTGTTAGATTACTTTGACCAAGGAAAAAATATGAAAAATGAACTTAGTAGTCTACACTTAACGTCAGCATAAACTGATCTAGGTTGCGATTCCAGAAGTTAAGGTTACAAAAAATCCCTTGTGTGATTATAAATTTAAATTAATCCAATTAATCCTAATTGGTCTAGTAAATAATTAATGTTATCCAATAATATTTAATTACTTTGATTGATAATTATAATATCAAATATTATTTATTATCAAACATAATCGGTTACCTGAGTACTCAATTAGTACACTTCATATTGTGCGATTCTCTAAGTCCAAACACATTTGTCATATAAGCCTAGCTCATATATACGTAATTCGGCCACCTCTGAAATTGTGAAGAACATGAACGACCTTTCTGAACTATACAAGTCAAGATCATCACATATGTTTAACAATCCCTCTGTCGTGGGCTATCCAAGTTGTGCTTAGGAAACATAGATTACATCGTCAAGTTTCCAAAGCGCACCTCTCGTATTATCGACACGTCGACGATTCTTTATAACTAATTAGAACATTATTTTATATATATGTGTGTGTGTGTGTGTGTGCGCGCGCACGATCAACCTTATGTGATCGGCTTTGGCCAAAGTCTTAAGAATCATGACACACTAACATGGATATTTTAACCCTTATGGTACACATATGAGCCGACGAATATATGTATATATGTATGTATATATATATATATATATATATATATATATATATATATATATACAGGATCAACCCTAGGTGATCGGCTTTGGCCAAAGTTGATAGAATCATGACTCACTAATATGGATATCTTAACCTCTTATAGTACACATACGGGCCGACGAATCCTATCTTGATATATACTTGATTAAGGAGTGCATCGGTCCACACCCAACGAACAACTAGCGGTAAGACTATGAAAGGCCTCTGACTTACATGGCATTAAAGTGTGGAAGATCACAAAAAAAATCAATGTTATCATATAGTCAAAGGATCACATATGCTACTCGACTCGAGGAGATTCCTATTGATAGTGGTGTGTACTTCCAACTTTTAGGAATCACATGTGAGTCATTTAGTATTCGCTCCAACAAATACCCACATGTCTATACAAGCTTCCTTTGCTCATGGTCTATTAGGTTATACCATTGGAACTTCAATTCCCATATACGACAAGTGCTATCTTATAGGATATGGGAATCTGATCGTATTCCAAAACTAACGACTAGGAATGTATATCTTAAGAATAGTTTATAATAGTAATATTATCCCAGTGACGGACCACCCAGTGTCCAGTATTACTACATGACTATTCTAAGGTCGGTGTCATTCTCAGCATATAAATATATTATGGGATGGAGCATGGTTGCAAGTTTATTTACTGACACACGCTATCGCATAGGAGTGGATGTAATACAGATTAACATATGGGAATAAGTTTGTAACAAGTACCAAGAATGGGTAATTTAATGAAGTTCAGATTGCAGGTCGTACGGGTGTCAGATGACTGAGCTATAATCCGTAGGGTAATTGGGGAAGAGAACCTAAATAATAATGGCTTAGCAACGTGGCTGACGTCACGAAGATGGTGTAACAATGTAATTATACTTTGTATATAAAAGGGTTGACACTTCATAATTAAGGGTTGAGCAATTTTATTCGAAAACACTTGTAACTTGTAATAGAAAGAAAAGAATCTCGAGTAAGAGAAACAAAAGAGGTTGGTCATACTCGATCCAGTAATAAAAGTTTTGTTTTCCCTTGTGCCTGTGTACGTAGGTTGGATTCATTCCACCGAACCACATTAAATCATTAGTTCATCTGTGTGTGTTCAATCTTTTGCCAAGTTTACATTTGGTTCCCAACAAACCAAACAAATTCACTGTTGATGGAGATTTATTCGATGAATGATTTTTCTCAAATTATCCCTGAAACAAAAAAACAATCGTCAACACTTATACTTATTTTTCAGAAACATGTTGTATCTTCCAAAATTCCAATTATTGCAAGCTAATAATATTGGAGGGCAAACAGACATTCAATCGATCGCCTCAGAAAAATTCGTGCTGTGCCCAAGACCCCACTAGGGTTTTAATTAATTAATTAACCTTAATAAATATTATTATTATTATTATTATTATTATTATTATTATTATTATTATTATTATTATTATTATTATTATTATTATTATAAGAATAAGCCCTAAATTATTATCCCACGTACGAATGATTGCTGCGGGAAAAATTTGTCTCCTTAGAATACAATGCACTCACAGTGTCCCTATTTTGACCATACCACCTTCCCTCCCTATTTCATCATCATCATTGGATCTTCTTCTTCTTCTTCTTCTTTCTTCTTTCTACAATTATTTTTTTCATTTGAATACATAATTATTTCATATCATGTCATTTCCCTGACTGATATGATCACTCATTCATTCTCCTCATTAATGTTCCACGCGTAACTCACGTGACTTATCTCCCTTCTCTTGTACCTTTTGAAATTTTAATATTTATATAATCTCCTTTCTCACTATAGGGAAATTATCATCTTTCCGTCTAAAAATTAATTAAAATTCAGTTAAACTTAAAAATTTTAAAATATTAAATTTTACACTTGAATTTCAAAAAGTGTTCATTTTTTCACCCAAATATTAACGATG
>SKCR01027415.1:0-71326 GCA_019454045.1 Zanthoxylum bungeanum
CTTTAAAAGAAAGACATATGTAGATGGAAAAAATCAAACATATTAGGCTAGGTTGGTGGCAAAAGGTTACAACAAATTCAAGGAATTGATTATGATGAAATTTTTTTGCCAGTTGACCAGCGTAAACACACATGTATAACGCAAGCGTACGTATCGTTCAAGTAGTAAAAAAATATCGATCCCACGAGGACTTAATTCCTACTGTTGTTATTAATTATTGATACTATTTATTTACAAGTATCTAATTATAGGGAGAAGAGAATTGATTGCTTTTGGTTGGTTGAATATGGTTTTGCAAAATAAAATAAAAACACTCAAAAGAAAATACTAAGGAAAATAAAAGAAAAGACTCAAGGATCTAGGGTCGTGACTCCACCCAATATTATTATAAAAATGAATTGATTCTCTTATTTATGTGTAATAAATCAGTTTCCTAACCTGGAACACGAAATTATGCAAAAGCCTCTGTCGATGGTCAGACGCAAATACCCAGTATAACCCAATTGAACCATATGTCTATGTCAACCAAATTACCTGGATTCATTAAGATAAAGTTCCAATTGTGGCTACCCCCGCCCGACAGGTATATGTCTATCCTGTAAGGAAATCTATTAAGGGTTATCTATCATCAAGGAAGATTGTGGGCTATTGAATCTAAGGCTGAAACCTAAAATCCCTATGTCTAGTTCATTTTAAATTTACCATATCAATCTTATTGGTGATTAGACAACAAGAAGCATTAAGCTTAAGACTCAATAAACAACTCAAGAATTACCCATAAAAAGAAAATCAATTATTAAGCCTAGTAATATTGTGTTCATCACTTCTCTAGAATAAAATAAAATGTGGGGTTAGAGGATCCACATTTAATATTTCTTATCTAGAAATCTCACTTATTATAAAATATAAATTATTTTATATTCTGCTTTCTCAGGAATTAATAATGTTAAACATTTGAAACCAGCCATATAGGCGGTAATCCATTTAGTCCAATTACACCAGCCATATAGGCGGTAATTATCTATCACATAGAGACCAGCCATATAGGCGGTAAAGTAATTTATATTTAGACCGACCATATAGGCGGTAATAAAGTCTGCCATTAATTAATCCGGTTAAATTATAATTTATAAATTATAATTAAGAAGTGAGATTTACCTAAATAATTATATTAAATGTTTCACACTTTTACCCCAGCGGAAATTTAACTACAAAACATAAAGTAAATAAATAAAAAGCTGTAATAAAAACTAAAAATAAAAATACATAATTTAATATTACAAAACTAGATGCTTCCTATGAAATCAGGGAAAAAATCCCAAGGAAAGCACAAGAAATGAAGTGAAGAGTAGCTCAATTTATAGGCACATTCGGCTTCTGGCGTTGCGACGCCAGCACGCGTCTTTGGTCCACGCGGGTTGACCACGCGTGTTTCGTCGGCGGAATCAGGTGGTGACACGTGTCACGTGGTGAAGGTGCTGCAATGAGAGCTTTCGGTCCAATGAACATCTGACACGTGGCACGCGGTTAAGATCGGTTCAATGAGAGCTTGACACGTGGCAGCATGTGATTCCCCGGTGATTCGGCCCAATGATATGGCGACACGTGACACGCGCTATGTTTGGTCCAATAGGATTGTGACACGTGGCACACAGCGCATTTTAGCTAATCTTTTTTTATGATGACACGTGGCACGGCGCACTTTAGCAAGATCTGGTGCACGTTAGCAAGTCCAATTTCTCAGATTCTGACACGTGTCCCTCGGCGCACGTTAGCATGACCGGTGCACGTTAGGCGTCGCGACGCTGGAAATTACGAAAATGCCCCTTTTGTCATTTTTTTCTCTATTTTGGCCTCAAATTGCTTCCAATGCTTTCCAAACTTTATTTATCTGCAAAATAACAATAAAACACATCAAAACGTTCACAAAACTCGAGAAACTATACAAAATATTAGGTTAAATGAGTGGGAAATAGTGATATAATTACCACTCATCACACCCCCAAACCTAACATTTTGCTAGTCCTCGAGCAAAACACAAAATAAAATAGCATAAACAAATTTAAACTATGCCACTTTCGTAAGGATCACAGTTGCATTTAGCATATGCAACAAGCCTTTAAACCCCTAGGTGTCCTTAGTGGACGAGTTGTAGTCTCGTGAGGGTTTACAGCAATGATACCCACAAACATTTTACAAAAGTAAAAAGGTAGTGAAACTAATGCACACAAAAGCAAAAAGACAAGAGAAAAGAGAATAAAGAAGTTAGTGACTAATCAGGTGAAACTTCTACTCCAAGTTACTAGTTGTTTTGTTTCATTCTAAATTACTGAATAAGTAAATTCTCCGATTATATTTACCATTCTCCATATACACAGCTAACAAAATATTAATCAACTCATTTTTGCCCACAACAGTCACAAGTGTAGTTGATAAGAGAGTAATATTTTTGTCCTAAAGTTTTATCAGAATTCACATCTTTTTGTCGCAATGGAATAATTTTTTGGATTTTTCTGATTTTTTCTTTGATTTTTTTTTATTTATATACAATATCTTCCGTCTATGTAGCGAGTGTTGGGTCGGTGGCTCCCAAACCAGTTGGCTTTAGGGCACCAGGTGTTAAGACACCCCTACGGACTTAATTACTCAGACTTCATATATATATATATTTTTTTGCAGCATCTTTGATCCAAGTAGCGAGCTTTGGGCCAGTGACTCCCAAACCAGTTGGTTTTAGGGCACTAAGTGTTAAAACACCCCTACAGACTTAATAACTCGGATCTCAGACGTTTTTTTTTTTTTTACTCCATTGCTTTTTGAGATGCTTCCTCCAATTAAACTATAGCACTGAATATTACAAACTTTTCAATTACAGTTCATGTCCGTATGTTACTATGCATGTTGATAATACCTGTCAACTGAGCATATGAAGATCCATTTTAGTCAGTTTTAAGGAGAATTTACAAATTAAATAATTCAAAAGGAAATAAACAAAAATTAACTTGTTTCAAAAATGGTTTGAGATACGTCTCAGGAGTGGAAACTCCTTACTCAGCTATCTATTACCAATTTCACCTTTTTAGTCAAAATAAAAACACAAAAACGTAAAATATTTTTGTAATTTTTTGAAAATTTTTCAATTTTTTTGTATTTTTCGAAAAATTTTGGACTAAGAATAACATAATAAAAACAAGTTACTATTAACTAATCCCTACCCCCAAACCTAAATGAGACATTGTCCCCAATGTCTGAAACAGTAAAAGTAGAATGTAGAAGATAGTTACTGGTTAGCTGAATTTTACAAGAAAAATTACCGATTAAGATCTATGTCCAATTTACGCTTCTTACCAAGATCGCTATTTGTCCATTTTTCAGTAAAAATTTCAACAGAATGTCCTCTAAAAACTCAAAATTTCCCCAAATTCACCCTAAAACTAACATCCAACTTCGTCCCCAAATCTAAAAAATTCACAAATCCAACACTTCCAAAGTCCAACCAATCGAATCCAACACTCCCAATACCACACAAATTACCAAATTTTCTTCAAATTTTTAATGTTGATAATTTAAAATTCGAACCTCTGTCTTCGGTTTTGGGCTCGGCAGTGGGTGTCTCGCTGCTTGGTGGAATCGGCAAGGATGGCTCGGTCTCGGCAAGGGGTGGTTCTGTGGTTCAGTGTGGTCTCGGTAAGGGGTTGTTGTGTCTCGGCAGAGGGGGTTCGCGGCTTGACTAGGTATGCCTCGTTGATGGGTGTGTTGGTGTTTGCTAAGGTCCCAAGATCATAAACAAGCATGAAATAAGTGCAAATACAAATCAACAAAGTTGCGGAATACTCACATCGATCGGTTGAGCGACGCAGAGACGAACAAAAACTGAAAATCTGCTCATTGGTTTGCTCGGCAGTTCACTGTCACAACCCACTGCGTTTTCGGTTTTTTGACTCCAAGTTTTGAGCTCCAAGCTTCGTCAAACGATTCCCGGCTCATGGGTGGACTTCCCTATCACCTTCGCATGTCTCTCGGAGTGCTAGCTCTCTTGATTTTTCCATAAAATCAAGCACTTTTGGCTTCCCTATCTCACGGTTTTGACAGAAACCAGTGAAGAAATAACAGCCCATTGGGCGTGTAAATGAAAGAAGAGAGGATGAGAGAAAGTTGTATGTAATTAGTTGGAAAAGTGTATCTTATACACTTATATATTTTTCAAAGAATAAATAAAAGATTTACCACTTTTGGCTTTCCAAAAGTCAAAGGCAAAACTTTCCAACAACTACCATCAATCAATCAATGGTCACATCACTCAAAGTGACATGATTTGACGCTTGATGTGACGCTAGATGCGACTAGCGATTTGATGATTAATTTGACTTGCGTGCCGCACTCGAATTCGAAATGCGAATGCGCTCGAAAATAATCTCGGGCTCGGGTTCGCTAATTCCAAATTAACAAATTTTTCGTTGCGACGCAATTAAATGATTACGCCTAGTGAAGTCACAATTCATGTCGCTAACGAATTAATTCTAAATTAATTCATTCGCCCGAATTAAAATCTAATTTCAATTCCGCGTCGAAATCCAATTTCGTTTAATATATCAAATATATTAATTTATCGATTAATTCTAAATTAATCGTTATCTCTCTCTAATTGATATTTTATCCCAGATAAAATATCTCCGCAATTAATCCCAGATTAATTTTCTCTCTCATCTAATTAATCTCAGATTAATTAAAGTGTGAGTCATACGTCATCGGTGAATCTCCGGGAAGCGACCCATGAGATCCTCGGATATGTTGGCAGTAAATTCGGTCGTCGGACTATCCGAACACGTAAGTACCTCGTACTACGTTTATACCGATTTACAAGACAAGGTTGGCTTCTAGCAAAGCGCCATGCCTACCCAATTCTCCAGAAATATCCTTACAGGAATAAAGGATCTATATCAGGCGTAGTATACGTAGTATTGTGTATGTCGATCCAATATCGGATGATCACGTGCTAGGCCTGGTGCTGGAATTGTGTCTGCCCCGTACGAAGAACATATCGGATGTCTGGTAACTAGTCTTTATAATAGGATAAACATGACATTGTCATTTTATCCCGATGACTGCAGTACTTAAGAGTACTAGTACCGTATCCTACGTGACCATCATCTCCATATGACTGAAGTGACACTTCCGTCTTGACATCACACCCAACACACTACGATTCTCAATATACCCAGCATAGGCGTACACAGAACCTGTTAAAGCCATGGAAGACCACAATCAAAGTATATTGATTGTCGCAAGTATTAGCGGTGCAAGTCTCAGGTTAAGACCAAATACACCTACCTGATTTCGGACTTCCATAGACACATATTCATACTACCAATGGAATTCCGAGGGGGTCTATCCAGAGCGAAGCTGTTTCCTGTACCATCGGTAAAACACAACCTCCTATTACACTTGCATGAGTATCCTATACCCAAATATATGAGAACTATACCGTTGTGCCCTCACAACGCGCACAAGTGTAATACTAGTCTTTTACGTATTTATCGATGTCCAATCTCGATAATACTCTGACTAGGGATATTTAATGATTTATCCTTCGTGGACTGATATTGTCTCATATCATTCTCAATCCAGGAACAAATCATAGGGACCTCCTATCATTTATATATCTAGGTGATCTAATCACAAATGATAAGAGTGCAATCTCCTTTGTCACATAGTTAATTTGTACAACAACACCGTGATATGTACAAATAGTGACGTTATGGGTCATAATTGTCCAACAGGGTGAATCAGCTGTGGGCTCTCGGTTGGATGATTCGGCTCACGGTGGGGATGGAGGCTCGGCTGTGGTGGTTGGTGTCTCGGTTTATGGGTAGATCTCGGCTGTGGGTGTTGTTAGCTCTCAGTTTTTATTTTGGTTCGGTGTTGACTTGGTACGGCTCGGTGATGGTGGCTCGGCATGGCTTGGTTTCGGTTGTAGCAGTGTGGATCTCGGTTTGATGGTGGCTCACGGCAGTGGCTCGGTGATGGGTCGGTTTGACTGTGATGGGTCTCATTTTCTGGTAGATTGGCTCGGCTTGACTCAGCTGGTCGTAGGTTGAGAGAAAATGGTGAGATCTAAATGAGGGAAATGAGATCTGTCTCGGCGGCTGCTGGTTTAGGCTCTAGTGTCGCGACGCGCAGGGTTTTCGCATCGCGACGTAGGATTTTTTTTTTGGCAAAACCAAGTCTTTCGACAGATACATCCACTGGGACGCGTCTCAAGAGCTGACTCCTTACTCGGCTGTCTCTACTGGATTGACTTTATATCTTCGTGATTTTGTCAAAATTTTTATTCTGTGAAAATCCCACTTGAACTGGCTTGTTTTGTCCTGAAAAATTGCGTTTTTAATTTTTCCTGCAAAAATAACACAACATTAAAAACAATTCTACAACATGTATACACAAAACAATAAATAATTAAAATTATTGCATGGGTTGCCTCCCTGCTAGCGCTAAATTTTTCGTCTTCAGTCAGACGTGACTGAAATCTATATGTCAATGAGGTTTCAGCGTCGTTTTGGATGTCCGATTAAAGACAATCCCATGAGCGTTGCTTTTGAAGGGTCTTTTCCAACGATAAAGTGGCAAAAAGAATTTTTTCCCATTCAGTGCTTATGTCACATTTTAAACCTTTGTCGCTTTATTGGTTCCTGGAAAGAAAGAAAGAAAGAAAATCAGGAGCTCTCGTATAGTGCTTGACTTGGAATGGAAGTTCCATTATGTCAAGCTTCTGGGTGATATCTTTGATTTTTACTCCCCAAAACAGTGATGTTTCGTCTGAATGCTCTGGATCTTCAATTTGGTCTGACAATTGCTCCTCCATTTGCTCTGTTTCTTGCTCCACCTTTTCTTCACATATGTATTTTAAAATTTCCGTATTCAACTCTTCATCCGTCATTTGTGAAATGCATGCTCCATAAGTATCTTCCTGAGGATGTAAAGATGTTTCTGACATTAGGTCTTCATCCTCTGATACGACTGGAATGGATTGTTATGGTAGATCTTCATCAAACATCATTGTAAAGCATGCTCCAAGATCTTCATTTTGAGGATTGAAATTTTGATCCTCCGTTCTTGGTGCAGTTGGTACAAATAGATCAGCTTCATCCTCGTCAGAATCTGAATAATAAAAGTCAAATAGAGACTTTGCTGGTTTGGGCTCCTGAACTGATACCTCTGGTTGTTGATACTGATCAGCCTCCTCCTTTGTTAAGGTGTCATTGTGGATCTCTGGGTACTCGAAGGTTTTGTCAGTTTCATTTGATAAGTCTTCTTGAGGTAATTGTCTCGTTTGATATGTCAGTCTCTGAATGAATTCTGATTGTCTCTGAATACTTTCAAATTGATTCTGACATGTTTCAAGCATTGTATCCAACTTTTCGTCTTGTTTCTTGACCCAATATTTGAGCATGTCAATCATTTGATCTTCCTCTGATGGTTCTGATTGTTGATGGAAATCGAGGGTAGATGGTGGATGAGATGGAAAATATGATGTTTTTTCGTACCTTGAATGATTCTGATAATTCTGCCACTCTGAAAAGTATATGCATTGATCGCTCGAGTGGTTACCATCACAAATCACACATCTCCCCATTTCATTCTGATGAGCAAATGTAGTATTGCTTGATTATGACATCCAGTGATAGTTGTTTGGCTGGACAACAGGCCTCAGAAAACCGGACTGTTGCTCCCAGATTTGGGGTGTATCTTCTAGTAAAGCTCGTGATCTTTCAATCTCCCAATAATGTTCCATTTTTCAATCACCTGAAAACAAAAGAAAGAAATAAAAATTACAAATAAAAATAAAGAAAATTAGATACAAGTAAATTAGATAGCTTCAAAATTAATAACTCAAGTAAAATAAGTCCCCGGCAACGGCGCCAAAAACTTGACCGGCGTAAACACACACGTATAATGCAAGCGTACATATCGTCCAAGTAGTTTAAAAATATTGATCTCACGAGGACTTAATTCCTACTGTTATTATTAATTATTGATACTATTTATTTACAAGTATCTAATTATAGGGAGAAGGGAATTGATTGCTTTTGGTTGGTTGAATGTGGTTTTGCAAAATAAAATAAAAACAGACTCAAAAGAAAATACTAAGGAAAATAAAAGAAAAGACTCAAGGATCTAGGGTCGTGACTCCACACAATATTATTATAAAGATGAATTGATTCTCTTATTTATGTGTAATAAATCAGTTTGCTAACTGGAACACGAAATTATGCAAAAGCCTCTGTCGATGGTCAGACGCAAATACCCAGTATAACCCAATTGAATCATATGTCTATGTCAACCAAATTACCTAGATTCATTAAGATCAAGTTCCAATTGTGGCTACCCCCGCCCGACAGGTATATGTCTATCCTGTAAGGAAATCTATTAAAGGGTTATCTATCCTCAAGGAATATCGTGGGCTATTGAATCTAAGGCTGAAACCTAAAATCCCTATGTCTAGTTCATTTTAAATTTACCATATCAATCTTATTGGTGATCAGACAACAAGAAGCATTAAGCTTAAGACTCAATAAACATACTCAAGAATTACCCATAAAAAGAAAATCAATTATTAAGCCTAGTAATATTGTGTTTCATCACTTCCTTAGAATAAAATAAAATGCTTGGGGATATAGGATCCACATTTAATATTTCTTATCTAGGAATCTCATTTATTATAAAATATAAATTATTTTTTATTCTGCTTTCTCAGGAATTAATAATGTTAAACATTGAAAACCAGCCATATAGGCGGTAATCCATTTAGTCTAATTACACCAGCCATATAGGCGGTAATTATCTGTCACATAAAGACCAGCCATATAGGCGGTAAAGTAATTTATATTTAGACCGACCATATAGGCAGTAGTAAAGTCTGCCATTAATTAATCCGGTTAAATTATAATTTATAAATTATAATTAAGTGAGATTTACTTAAATAATTATATTAATGTTTCACATTTTACCCCAGCGGAAATTTAACTACAAAACATAAAGTAAATAAATAAAAAGCTGTAATAAAAACTAAAAATAAAAATACATAATTTTAATATTACAAAACTAGATGCTTCCTATGAAATCAGGGAAAAAATCCCAAGGAAAGCAAAAGAAATGAAGTGAAGAGGAGCTCAATTTATAGGCACATTCGGCTTCTGGCGTAGCGACACCAGCACGTGTCTTTGGTCCACGCGGGTTGACCACTCGTGTTTCGTCGGCGGAATCAGGTGGTGACACGTGTCACGCGGTGAAGGTGGTGCAATGAGAAGTCGACATGTGGCACACAGTGATTAGCTGAGCTTTCGGTCCAATGAACATCTGACATGTGGCACGCAGTTAAGATCGGTTCAATGAGAGCTTGGCACGTGGCAGGATGTGATTCCCCGGTGATTCGGCCCAATGATAAGGCGACATGTGGCACGCGCTATGTTTGGTCCAGTAGGATTGTGACACGTGGCACACGGCGCATTTTAGCTGATCTTCTTTGATGATGACACGTGGCACGGCGCATGTTAGCAAGATCCGGCGCACATTAGCAATTCCAATTTCTCAGATTCTGACACGTGTCCCTCGGCACACGTTAGCATGACCGGTGCATGTTAGGCGTCGCGACACTGAAGGTCTTGGCATCGCGACGCTGGAAATTACGAAAATGCCCCTTTTGTCATTTTTTTTCTCTATTTTGGCCCCAAATTGCTTCCAATGCTTTACAAACTTTATTTATCTGCAAAATAACAATAAAACACATCAAAACGTTCACAAAACTCGATAAACTATACAAAATATTAGGTTAAATGAGTGGAAAATAGTGATATAATTACCACTTTTCACCAGTTGCCATGTTAAGGTCAATTAGGATTCTGCTTTCAATAACATCATATCATGATTATGAGATTTGGCAGATGGATGTCAAAACTGCATTCTTGAATGGAAACCTCGTAAACGATGTGTATATGACACTGTCTGAAGGTTTCATTTCTAAAGGAAACATAAACAAGGTACGCATGCTACAATGATCAATTTATGGATTAAATAAAACATCTCAGAGTTGGAATCTTCGTTTTGATGAGACAATTAAAGAGTTTGATTTTATCAAAAATAAAGATGAACCTTGTGTATACAAGAAGGTTAGGGGGAACGCAGTCATATTCCTAATATTATATGTGGATGACATATTAATAATATGATATGACATTCCAATACTCCAATAAGTCAAACTATGGTTATCCGAGAAATTCTCCATGAAGGATTTAGAAAACACAACCTATATTATAGGAATTAATATTTATAAAGATAGATCTAAAAAATTTCTTGACCTTTCACAATCCACGTACATCGATAAAATTCTTAAAAGGTTTAAGATGGAAGGTTCCAAAAGAGGCTACTTGCTTATGGGATATGAAATTTATCTTTCTAATGAGATGTGCCCTAAATCTTCTGAAGAGGTTGAACACATGAAACAGATCCCATGTGCTTTATCTATATGATCAACCAAGTATGCTATGTTATATACAAGACCGAGTGTGTCTTGTTATGTACAAGACTGGGTGTGTCTTACGCTCTAAGTGTTACAAGCATATTTCAGACTAATCCTATAGATGGTCATTGGATAGCAATCAAAACAATCATTAAGTACTTAAGTGTTGGACAATTATGACCCATATCATCACTATTTTGTAAAGGACATGGTGTGCTTGTACAAAATTAACTATGTGACAAAGGAAATTGCTCATTTATCATTTGTAATTAGATTACTTGGATATATAAATGATAAAAGTCCATATGATTAGTACTAGATTAATAAGATATGAGACATTATTAATCCATGAAAGGTTTAATCATTAAATATCCCTAGTCGTAGTATTATCGAGACTGGACATCGATAATGCGGAATAGGCTAGTATTACACTTGTGCGCGTTATGGAAGCTTCACGACATAGTTCTCATATATTTAGGTATTGGATACTCATGCAGATGTAATAAGAGGTTCTGTTACCCGATGGTATGGAAATAGCTTCGCTCTGGATAGACCCCTCGGAATCCCATTGGTAGTATATGTGTCTATGGGAATCCGAATAAGGGTAGGTGTATTTGGTCTTAACCAGAGACTTGCATCGCTAATACTTGCGACAATCAGTATACTTTGATTTTGGTCATCCGGGGCTTAAACATGTTCTGTTTACGCCTCTTCTGGGTATACTGAGAATCGTAGTGTATTGGGTGTGATGTCAAGATGGAAGTATCACTTCAGCCATATGGAGATGATGATCACGTAGGATACAGAACCGATACTCTTAAGTACTGCAGTCATCGGGATAATATAACTAGGTCATGATTATTCGATTATAGAGACTAGTTGCCAGTGATCTGATATATGCTTCGTACGGGGCAGTCACAATTCCAGCCCTAGGCCTAGCATGTGACATCCGATTATAGAGACTAGTTGCTAGTGATCCGATACTGGATCGTTATACTCAATGCTTCGTACTACGCCTGATAAAGATTATATATTCATTTAAAGAATATTTCTGGAGAATTGGGTAGGCACGGTGCTTTGCTAGAAGCCAACCATGTCTTGTAAATCAGTAAGAACGAACCATGTCTTGTAAATCAGTAAGAACGTGGTATCGGGTACGCACGTGTTCGGATAGTCTGATGACTGTATTTACTGCCAACATATCCAGGGATCTCTTGGGTCGCTTCCCAAAGATTCACCGATGACATTTGACTCGAACGGAATTAATCTAGGATTAATTATGAGAAAGAAAATTGATCTGGGATTAATTACGGCAAGAATTAATCTGGGATTAATTCATGAAGAAGAGAGAGCGCGATTAATTTGGAATTAATCGGCAAAGTAAATTTAATAGTGAAATTGGATTTTTCTATTTAATTTATTTATTTGGGCCAAAATAATATATTAGATATATTAATTGAATTCGGATTTCAAAGCAGAATTAAAATTGGATTTTAATTCGATCGAACGAATTAATTTGGAGTTAATTCATAAGCGACATTCATAATAATTTTGTGAGGCATTATTATTTAATTAAATTGGATTTAATAATGTCACAACGAAAAATTCGTTTAGTTCGGAATTAAACGAACCCGGGCCCGAGCGAAGTTGCGTGTTGGATTAGCCGACTTAAATTTGGAATTTAAAAGTGGTGGGACCCACTTCACTTACATCAACATATTAGACATGTGATGGAAGTGGGTGGGCTTGATTTAAGGATTTGAATTGTTGGAAGAAAGGCTTGGCTTTACTTCTATAACACTCAAGCTAATTACAACACTCAAACTTTGTATATATTAATTTGGTCAACTTTGGAAGTGAAGTAAGTTACTATTCACAACATTCTCTCTTTTTCTCATTTTGCCAAAACCGTGAGCTCCTATCTCCCTCCATGAATTTTTGTTGCAAAAATTCAAACAAGCTAGCACTTAAGGAGACAAATGAGGTGATAGGGAAACTAATCCTAGAGTTTGGAATTCAATTTGAAGGCTTGGAGCTTCCATTACATCCTTGAAAGATTTTGAATCTCTACCAATCATTGTGAGTATTTCCGCAACTCTTCTTTTATTCACACACGAATCACTCTTAGAGATCTCGTGGCATGTTCTAGGAACACTAACAATGGTATCAGAGCCTCCTAAGTTTGATTTGAAAATCTAGGATTCATATACTTTAATTTGGGATTTTTAGCTTGTAGCTAGATTTGCCTGAATTGATGGTTGGGTTTTGTTTATATGGTGTTGAATTGGATTTGTACATTGTTGGAGTTGAGAAAAATTGATTAGATAAAAAAATCCCCAATTTCCCACTATGGGCGAATAATACCCTAGGAATGCTCATGGTAATTTTTTGAAAATTAGACAATTGGATGTGTTGTAGGCATGACATGTATATTATATGTTGATTTAATTGGATTGAAATCAAATTGCATGTTAATTCTATGCATTTGCCGTGAGCTATAAGCATGTTTTAGAATTGATTTTGCTTCAATTTATGTTGGACATGAATTTGAAATGTTGAGCATGATTAAAATTGGATTAATTAGTGTTTTGGAAACATTAGATTAATTGATTAATTATGTTAATTGCACTTTAATTAAATTAATATGTAATTTGGAATAATGTGTTAATTTAATTTGTTGTAATTGGGCTTAATGGGCTTGGTTGGGCCAAGTTTGGTTTTGGACAATTGGGTTGGATCCAATTGGGTCTAAAACCATTTTCATAAAGTCCAAATATGACAATTGGGCCTTTAAATAATTTAATTGGGCCTAATGGGCCTAAATTGATTTTATGGCAAAGAGTGATTCCTAAATTGGGCCTTGGCATCTTGGGTTTGATCCATAATGACCAAAGCCCACGCCTAAAGAATTAATTAAAACCTCATTGGACTTTAATTAAATAGTATTGGATACTAATTGGGCCTTTGAGACCCACGAAGATTGGATTTGGAACCCAAGTCTAAAAGGCACTGTTGGTGGTACTTTCAGGTCCTATGATATTTAAGCAATACGACAGAGGTAAAAAAGGGAAACTCTCTTGTTGATCGAGATCATTAATACCGACCCGACCACATGAGTTGGGGGCCAAGCACTTAAGATCGGTTACCCGAGCACTTAAGATCGGATGATCGGTCATTATCAGATCGACAGTAGCATTCTCAGTTCAAAAGACCATTGTGACCGACCTCATGAAGACCGAGAACATGGCAAGATATGCTCCAGAAGATAAGACATCCTATTTTTACGGATAAGAAGATAAGTTATCCTACTTTCATGGGGAAATGTTGATAAGTCAGTGCCCTAATAGGATATGGGAGGTGAATGAGTCAGTGTCCTAATGGGATATGGGAAGTGAATGTAGTTTCGATTAGGAATTCTTATGGGAAAAGGAATCTGATTTCTTCACTATTATAAATAGAATGGGAAAGTGTAAGTATGGGAGAGGAAGATCATTATCATCAGGCTTGTAAACACAAGAGATATCAGAGAAGCATATCTCAGTAATAAAAGTATCATTCTTTTTATGCCCGTAGACGTAGGTGGGATCTGATCCGCCGAACCACGTTAAATCTCCTTGTTGATTGGTGTATTTATTTGTCTTTCGCTAAATTTGCTTTTGGTTTCCTATAAACAAAATAAATTCACAGTTGGAGGAGGATTGTCTCGGGAATAAAAAATCCTTATTGCCCCTGAGACCAAAATCAGCCGTCAACAGTTGGCGCCGTCTGTGGGGAACTCCAACAAAAAGCAGCTCACGTATTAAGACGATGGCAGAAGATGGAAATCACCGGTCATCGGGGAGTTCAACAGCAGAATGGATGGAGAAAATAGAGGAAAACATGAGGAAAGATAGGGAGGAAAATCAAATCATGTTGAAATCCATGATGAACAGCTTGGAGAGGATGGAAGAGACTAATAATGAGAGGCTTGAAGCCGGAGCCAGTCGGAGAAGAGGCGAAAAAGCGGAAGGAAAAAGGGTCGCAAATGTGAGTAATGACGATGAACCGAGGAGGAAGGGTCCCTACGGGATGAGGTCCGTAGTAGTAGAAAAAGATTTACAAACGGAGGATACGTGGGAAGAAGAAGAGGGGAGACAGTCACCAGATTCTTCCTATGAGGGCCCCCACGACACCAGAAGGGGAGATAGGAAGGATAGTGAAACCGGACGGGAAATATCAAGCCATGAGGAACGCCGCACCTGAGGTGACAAACGCAAAGAAGGACGCATGAGGCTGTACGGTAACACAGATAGAAGTATAAAATCTTGGTTAAGAAAAGAAATGACCAAGTGGGTAGCGAACCTCAAAACGGACACGGGAGATGCTCGGGACGGCGAGGTTGAATCTCCCTTTCACAGAAGAAATAAAGTCGGCAAAATTCCCAAGGCGATTCATTATGTCGTCCATGACGCCCTACAAAGGCCACACTGATCCAAAATCCCATATTGAGAGTTTTGTCCTGTTGATGGAGGTCCAAGGAGTAGTAGGGGATGCCGTTTACAAAGTATTCCCCCTAACCTTGGGGGGTATGCCATTCTATGGTTCAGAAGTCTAGCCCCAGGGAACATCGGAAGCTTCGCGCAACTCAGGAAGTCATTTGTTCGGCACTTCAAAGGGGCCTACGTCCCAAAGAAGACCATTGGGGAATTGAGGCTCATGAAACAGGGGGACGATGAACCCCTGAAGGATTTCATTGAGCGGTACCATAGCATGGTGCTCGAGGTCGGGGGATATGAGTCGCTCGATGCCTTGGAGAGTTTGAAGGGAGACTTAAAGATCGGAAAGTTGTGGACCCACTTGAGGATCCAGGGTACACCAGATTATGCCACCGCTCTAGAAACAGCCCGGATGTTTGTTTTGTTGGAAGATGATGAGAGAATTACCCGGAGAGGGAAAACTATCAGAGAAAGGATGATGAGGGTAGAAGCTCCTCGCAGGCCAGACAGGGAGTTCAAAAAACCACCTCCGAGACGAAGGGAATTCAAGCCGGTATCTCGGGATGACCAGGAAAAGAGAATCTCGACCCAGGTGAACCATGTGGCCGGGGAAGAGGCATATATTCCTCTGAATAAACCACTGGGGCAAATCATCATGGAAATACAGGGAAAAGGTCTCTTGATAGAACCTGAGCTCAGGAGATTCTCGCAAGATAGGAGGAATAATAAATCCTATTGCATGCATCATAATTTGAGGGGACATACGACGAATGAATGCAAAGAGTTGCGGGAGCAAATGGAAGACCTAGCGCGGAATGGGTACTTGAATAATTATATTGAACATGAAGTTATGACGGCCAGGCAGAGAGCACATTACCGACATGTAAATATCATCGCAGGGGGGAAGACACTGGCCGGGGACTCTAACCGGTCAAGAAAAAACTATAGTCGGGCTCGGGGGCTGGAAGTGTTAGAAACAGAACGGGCCTCAGAAATACAAGGTGGTCGGCCAGTGCCAATAATGTTCACGGATGAGGATGCTCGAGGGGTGAGTTTCTCCCACGATGATGCATTAATAATCAAGGCGACAATCGGCGGTTCTGAGGTAGACAGAATACTAGTGGATCCCGGGAGTGCGGTGGATATAATCTCCAATGAGGCTTTGGACGGCCTTGGTGTGGAGTATGTGACTCTAACCGACGATGGGACCCCC
Organism: Zanthoxylum bungeanum; assembly: GCA_019454045.1. Lineage (NCBI taxonomy): Eukaryota > Viridiplantae > Streptophyta > Magnoliopsida > Sapindales > Rutaceae > Zanthoxylum > Zanthoxylum bungeanum. Next base: position 16,205 of record SKCR01027415.1, read on the forward strand.
CTATACGGCTTCGGGGGCTCAACGGTCGTCCCATTGGGAAGGATACAATTGGAAATGACGATCGGAACCCGTCCCCGAACTCGGACGATTATGATAAATTTCACGGTGGTGGATTGCATGAGCAGTTACCAAGTCATTGTTGGTCGACCTTTCATGATGAAGACAAAAGCTGCAATGTCTTGCTATTACTTAAAGTTGAAATTCCCAACCTGGGAAGGGATTGGAATTGTGTGCGGAAGCCAGAAGGTGGCTCGGAGCTGTTTTGCCACCCTCTCAATGGAGACCCTTTCGATTGAAGCAGGTACCCGGAAAAGACAAGGGAACGAAGACGAGGAAGAAGCAAGTAAAGATCCAGGTCCTCGGCCAAAGAAGGCTGCCCGGCTAGGGGCAGTCGAAGAATTAGAGGTGATGGAACTTTTCAGACCTGGAAAGAATGTAAAAATAGGGGGAGACTTAGACGACGTCCTGAAGCAGGATCTGCTGAAGTGTCTGAAGGAGTACCCAGACGTCTTTGCATGGGGGCACGACGACATGCCCAGGATTGATACGAAGTTCATCAATCATCGTTTGGCAGTAAGCCCATCAGACAAACCGATCAAGCAAAAAAGAAGAATCTTTAACCAGGAACGGTGCAGGGCAATGGCTGTCGAGGTAGAAAAACTGTTGAAAGCTGGTTTCATCAGAGAAGTGAAATACGCGGAGTGGGTATCAAATGTGGTATTAGTAAAGAAATCCAATGGAAAGTGGAGGATGTGTGTGGATTTCACCGACCTCAACAAAGCGTGCCCGAAAGACAGCTTCCAACTACCAAATCTAGATCAGTTGGTAGATTCAACGGCCTGCCAGGGACTGCTAAGCTTCATGGATGCCTTCTCGGGATATAATCAGGTCAAGATGCATCTGGAGGACGAGGAGAAGACGACCTTTGTTACCGATCATGGGCTTTACTGTTATAAAGTAATGCCATTCGGATTGAAAAATACGGGGGCAACCTTTCAGAGGTTGGTGAACAAGATTTTCAAGCCACTCATCGGCACATCGATGTTGGTTTATGTTGATGATATGATAACAATGTCTAAGGAGCCATGTGTCACGTGGCCGATCTGAAGAAAACCTTTGAATTGCTGAGGAAGCATAATTTAAAGCTCAACCCAGAGAAGTGTGCTTTCTGGGTGGCCTCGGGAAAGTTTTTGGGCTATATGGTAAGCTCTCGAGGCATAGAAGAAAACCCGCAGAAAATCCAAGCCGTTCTGGACTTAAAATCTCCCAGGACGGTAAAAGAAGTGCAAAGCCTGATCGGTAGGGTGGCCGCACTCAATCGATTTATTTCCCGAGCAATCGACAAGTGCCACCCCTTCTTCAAAGAAGTCAAGAAGGCAAAAAAGGAAGTCAACTAGACTCCAGAATGCGAGGAAACCTTCCTACAGTTGAAACAATACCTTACGCAGCCCCCACTTCTAGCAAAGCCGTCTCCAGGTGAGACCTTATACTTATATTTAGCTTTTTTGGAGCATGCAGTAAGTTCGGTATTAGTGCAAGAGGCCGATAAGGTTCAAAGGCCAGTATATTATATTAGCAAAGCTTTACTGGATGCTGAGACCAGATATCCAGCACATGAGCCGGTCGCCTTATTGTTAATCACTGCGGTCCGGAAGTTACGACCTTACTTCCATGCCCATCCTATTGGGGTTTACACCGATTATCCTTTTAAGCATATTTTGCAAAAACCAGAGGCCTCGGGCAGGTTAATGAAGTGGTCAGTAGAGTTAAGTGAACACGACATTTCTTACCTCCCGAGGCAGCGGTAAAAGGGAAGGCTCTAGCAGACTTTGTTCCTAAATTCACAGAACCCCAAATTCTGACGTGGGGGAAGACAAATGGGAGATTTCAGTAGACGGATCTGCCAGCTCACAAGGTAATGGGGCCGGAATCGTGTTGAAAAACGGTAAAGGAGAAGAAGTGCTATTTGCCTTGTGATTCGCCTTCGAGGCCACAAATAATGAGGCAGAGTATGAGGCAATTTTAGCCGGTTTAAGGTTGTGCACGGTGATGGGCGTCCACGACGTAGTAGTAAGAAGCGACTCCCAGCTGGCTGTTCAGCAGCTGAAGGGTGAATTCCAAGCCAGGGAGCCGAGTATGATAGCCTATTTAGCTGAGGTAAAAAGGTTGGTGGGGAAAATGGGGAATGTACGCTTTGAGCAAATCGGCCGGGAAAACAACTGTGAGAAAGACTCTTTAGCACAACTCACATCTTCAATCAGGTCGGAAAATCCTAGAATAGTCCATCTAATCTGCCTCCGAGAAAAAAACGTAGGAGAGCTCGAGGTAGAGGTATTGGATATGGAGAGCAAATCTTCATGGATGCAACCAATCAGGAGATATCTGGAGACCGGGGAGACACATGAAGATAAAAAGGAACCAGAAAACTGAAATTCAAAAGCACCAAGTTCTCCATGATCGAATGGGTACTATACCGAAGGGGCTATACGGTACCCCTTCTGAGATGCTTAGCAGAAGATGAGGCTGACTATGTGCTCAGAGAAATTCATGCGGGAATCTGTGGATGTCACGTCGGAGGACAATCAATTGCCTTTAAAGCTTTAAGGCAAGGTTTCTACTGGCCGACCATGCATCAAGATGGTGTGAGGGTAGCCCGGAAATGTGAGGGATGCCAGAAGAATGCCAATATTCACCACCAGTCCGCAGAACAGTTGACCACCATGTCCAGCCCTTGGCCATTCGCCCAGTGGGGGCTGGATATCATCGGACCGATGCCGAAGGGGTGAGGGCAAGCGAAATACGCCATTGTTGCCATAGATTACTGTTGGTTTCTATGATAAGTCCCAAGATCAAAATGAACAAAAGAAATGCGAATGAATAACGAAGAAATATGGCGGAAACATACTTACAACGATCAGATTTGGATTTGTTGATGAACAAAATTTCTTCTTCCAAGCAGTCCAAGATTCGGCCAAGGCAATCCACAATGCTCCAAGCTTTGTTTTTGTCTTCCCAAGCTCTTGAATAAGTTTCCCTAATCACCTTGTATGATCCCTTGAAGAGTGCTAGCTCAAAGGAAGATTTTGCAACAAAATCCTTTGTATATCCTTCAATGGAACTCACGCCAAAATGAAAGAAAATGGTCACTGGTTTTGGCTATTTGGGAGAGAGAGAGGAGAGATTTTTCTTTTCTTATTTCTTGGCTTCTCAAAACCGTGTAATGAGAATGAGAAAAAGAAATACCAAATACGGTATTAGGTTGCCAAAAGTCAAAGCCAATTTTGGCTCCAAAATTTGCAATAAATGGCCACCTACTTGTGTCATGAATAGTGACAACATGTCACTCATAAAAGCCTTTGACATCTATCATTAATCAATGACAAGCGATGTGACTTGTGGGCCCCGCTCGAATTCGAAACGCGAGTGGGCCCGCAACCACCTCCGGGCTCGGTTTCGCTAATTCCAAATTAACGAACTTCCATCGCGATGTAATAATTACGCCTAGCGAAATTACTATTGACGTCGCTAACGAATCAATTCTAAATTAACTCGTTTGCCCGAATTAAAATCCAATTTTAATTCCGCGTCGAAATCCAATTTCGTTTAATATATCGAATATATTATTTGTCGATTAATTCCGAATTAATATTTCTCTCTCTTCAAATAGTACTTTATCCAAGATAAAGTTTCTCCGTAATTAATCCCAGATTAATTATGCTCGGATCATACGTCATCGGTAAATCTTCGGGAAGCGACCCAAGAGCTCTCTGGATATGTTGGCAGTAAATACGGTCGTCGGACTATCCGAACACTTACGTACCTCGTACTACGTTTTTACCGATTTACGAGACAAGGTTGGCTTCTAGCAAAGCACCATGCCAACCCAATTCTCCAGAAATATTCTTACTGGAATATACGATCTATATCAGGCGTAGTATACCGTAGTATTTTGTATTGCAATCCAGTATCAAATGTCACGTGCAAGGCCTGGGGCTGGAATAGTGTATGCCCCGTACGAAGCACATATTGGATATCAGCAACTAGTCTCTTTGAATCGGATAATCATGACCTTGTCATATTATCCCGATGGTTGCAACACAATAGAGAACCAGTTCTGAATCACTGCGTGATCATCATCTCCATATGTCTGAAGTGATACTTCCGTCTTGACATCACATCCAATACACTACGATTCTCAATAAACCCAGAAGAGGCGTACACAGAACATGTTAAAGCCCTGGACGACCAAAACCAAAGTTTATCGATTGTCGCAAGTACTAGCGATGCAAGTCTCAGGTTAAGACCAAATACACCTACCCTGAAGCGGACTCCCATAGACACATATACATACTACCAATGGGATTCCGCGGGGTCTATCCAGAGCGAAGCTATTTTCCATACTATCGGTAAAACACAACCTCCTATCGCACTTGCATAAGTATCCAATACTTAAATATATGAGAATTATGTCGTTATGCCCTCACAACGCGCACAAGTGAAATACTAGTCTATTCCGCATTTTCGATGTCCAATCTCGATAATACTACGACTAGGGATATTTAATGATTAAACCTTTATGGATTGATACTGTCTCATATCATCTCAATCCGGAATTAATCATAAGGACTTTTACCATTCAAATATCAAAGTAAATGAATTACAAAACGGTAAAAGGCAATTTCATTACAACATAGTTAATTTTGTACAAAACATAATGTCTTTTACAAACAGTGACGCTATGGGTCATAACTGTCCAACAATTACTTCACCAAATGGGTGGAAGCCGAACCCATATCCATAATCACAGAGAAGAAAGCTACGGAGTTCTTGAGAAAGAATATTATCTGCAGGTTCGGAATTCCTCGGGCTGTCATCACCGATAACGGAAAATATATTGATAGCAAAGGTTTCAGGAAGCTCTGTGAAGACCTTCAGATCGCCTTAAGATTCACCTCACCTGTCCATCCCAAGTCTAACGGGCAGGTAGAGGCGACAAACAAAACCATCAAATCCAATCTTAAAGCTCGGCTCGGAGCCTGCAAGAGCTTATTGGTCGAGGAGTTACCAGAGGTGTTGTGGGCACACCGGACGACCTGTAAGGACTCCACATGGGAACTCCGTTTTCATTATCATACGGATGCGAGGTGGTTATTCCAACAGAGATCAGAATGACTACCCCCGGGTCCGGTATTATAAGGACGGACAGAATGAAGAACTCATCAAAATTCATCTCGATCTGATCGAAGAAAAGAGGGAGAAGTCAACTATGAAGACAACAGTCTATCAACAAAGGATGGCCCGTTTCTACAACAAAAAAGTTTGGACCCGTGTTTTTCTTCTAGGTGACTTGGTATTACGAAGGGTCACTTTGAACACTCGAAGGCCGGAGGAAGGTTCGCTAGGTGCCAAGTGGGAATGGCCCTATAAAATTATGGAAGTAGTAAGGCCGGGTGCCTATACTTTGGAACAGCTGGACGACACACGGCTAAAAAAGCCTTGGAACGCCGAGATGTTGAGGAAGTACTTCCAATAGGTTTTTCCTTATTTCTTTTTCTAAACAACCCCACAAGAGTTAGGAGATCAAATAAACCCTCTCCCAAAATATCCCGCAGAGAGTTGTAGGAAGGGCAGTAGGTTCCCAAATATGAATAAAAGTTTCTTCTTTCAGTTAAAGAAAATCTTCACTCGCTTTTTCCAAATTAGACTTGAAAGTCATATTCAGTATTCCGGGGACATACTCGACGCGCGGGGGATGATTTGGGGTCAAGAAAGACACCAAACCCTTGACATACCAATCACGGGTGCTACCATAAAAACCCCGGGCAGAAGTACTCCGACCTAACTCATGTCATCTTTGAGGATCAGGACTACATAAAGGGATGAAGCGTATAAGGGAGCACGCAAAGCCTTTCGTAGTAAAGTCAAACCCCCGAAGCTGGAGCGGAACTACCCTATGACTTGCATTCATACGGGATATTTCGATATGGTAATCGCGGGGAGGGAGTGCCCCCGAAAGATGGCCGGTCTAGCCAGCTGGGGAAATGCGGCTGCAGGGAGTGTGTTCCCACACGTTTTGTCTGACCAGTGGATCCGTGAGAAGTATAGCACGAGGATGGATGATACCATCGTGGCGTTTGCTTGCTCCAGTGTTACCGAACATAAGAATGAGCATACCCTTAATCTTTCGGACACTCTTTGATCCCTACCTATTTGGTCATTCGGATCCGTGAGAAGCATAGCACGAGGAGAGATGATACCCTCGTGGCGTTTGCTTGCTCCAGTGTTACCGAACATAAAGAGGAGCATACCCTTAATGTTTCGGACACTCTTTGATCCCTACCTATTTGGTCATTCGGATCCGTGAGAAGCATAGCACGAGGAGGGATTATACCCTCGTGGCGTTTGCTTGCTCCAGTGTTACCGAACATAAGAAGGAGCATACCCTTAATCTTTCGGACACTCTTTGATCCCTACCTATTTGGTCATTCGGATCCGTGAGATGCATAGCACGAGGAATGATGATACCCTCGTGGCGTTTGCTTACTCCAGTGTTACCGAACATAAGGAGGAGCATACCCTTAATGTTCCGGACACTCTTTGATCCCTACCTATTTGGTCATTCGGATCCGTGAGAAGCATAGCACGAGGAGGGATTATACCCTCGTGGCGTTTGCTTACTCCAGTGTTACCGAACATAAGGAGGAACATGCCCTTAATGTTTCGGACACTCTTTGATCCCTATTTGGTCATTTGGATCCGTGAGATGCATAGCACGAGGAGGGATGATACCCTCGTGGCGTTTGCTTACTCCAATGTTACCGAACATAAGGAGGAGCATACCCTTAATGTTTCTGACACTCTTTGATCCCTACCTATTTGGTCATTCGGATCCTTGAGAAGCATAGCACGAGGAGGGATTATACCCTCGTGGCGTTTGCTTACTCCAGTGTTACCGAACATAAGGAGGAACATGCCCTTAATGTTTCGGACACTCTTTGATCCCTATTTGGTCATTTGGATCCGTGAGATGCATAGCACGAGGAGGGATGATACCCTCGTGGCATTTGCTTACTCCAGTGTTACAGAACATAAGGAGGAACATGCCCTTAATGTTTCATCCCTATTTGGTCATTTGGATCCGTGAGATGCATAGCACGAGAAGGGATGATACCCTCGTGGCGTTTGCTTGCTCCAGTGTTACCGAGCATAAGGAGGAGCATTCCCTTAATGCTTCGGACACTATTTGATCCCTTCCTATTTCTTCGATCATTCGGATCCGTGAGAAGCATAGCACGAGGAGGGATCATGCCCTCGTAGCGATTGCTTACTTCATATATCAAAATTGTTTTGATTCATTTTTTACACTTACACAAGTTAAACAAAAATTACAAAAGAGAGTTGAGAGCATTTGGTTGAAAAAGAAAAGAAATAAAAGCAAAAACTTGGATTTTGTAAGTTATTTCACTTCTTTTTCTTCATGAAAATTGTTTCAATAATTCTTAACTTCAATGGTGATGTTAAGATCATGCCTCTACTCTTTTAGTTTGTAATTAAATTTGTTGGATGTTTGTAGGATGTGTTTAAGCATGTAGAATTAATTTATTTGCTTATTAATGTAATTAAGCTTAATAAATTAATTAAAAAATTAAAGTTGATATTCTAGAGTTAATTAACTATTCATAATTAGCCTAGAATTGTTTTTGATTAATTTCATGATGGTGAGAATTAATTGGTGTAGTAATTTGAAGATTAAAGTATTGAATTTTATTAATTTAGTGTAAATTGCCCAATTTGAGTGATTTGTGAAATTAGGGTTCTTAACCCACTCAAATTTTGGGGCTTTTCATATATAAGCTTTAATTTGATGTATATTTGATGCATGTAAAATTTGGATTAATTGGATTTGATCTTGATGTGTTTTGAACTAATTGGGCCAAATTGCAATTAATTAAAATTCCGGGCTATTTTGTAATTTCCAGAAAAATCTGGGCAGTGGCGCAAATCTGGAAAATATTTCTGGTTTTGTAGCAAACTTGTAAAAATTATTTTGGGATTAATTTGGAATTAATTAAATATGTAATTGACATATTTAAAACTAAAATAAATAATTTACAAAAATTTGGGGTAATTTTGTAATTAAAAGAAATATGATTTCTTAGGTTATATTTCATAATTTAAGTATTGGTTAATTAAATAAATAAGTTTATTTAATTGTTCCAAGAAAATTTTTTGAAATCGGAGAAATCGTTTTCCCATGTTCCGCTGCGCTAACCTTGTAATTCCCAATAAAACCCCAATAAGACTATAGTAATCATTATATTTGAGTGTAACTGATCATTTATAGTTGGTTATATAGTTGGACTATAGTAATCATTATATTTGATAGTACTTGAAATCATTGATTGGATAGTTGGACTATAGCAATCAAGATAACTTGAAAGATTAAGCATCAAAAGACATAATCCTGGGTGAAAATGTCTTTAACGGCTTTAATTTTCTAGATTGGGAAATGAATCTCAGGATAGTCCTGGGAGCTGAGAAGTTACTGATAAGTGGTATTTATATCACTATTTCTCACTCATTTGACCTAATGTTTTGTATTGTTTCTCGAGATTTATGAACGTTTTGATGTGTTTTGTTGATATTTTGCAGATAAATAAAATTTGGATAGCACTGGAGGCAATTTGGGGCAAAACCGGACAAAAATGCATCAACAGGAATATTTTCATCTTCTGCGCGTCGCGACGCCAAGACCTTCCGCGTCGCGACGCCCAGCATACGCCGAATCTGCTAACATGCGCCTGGTCAACTGGTCAGAATTTGAGAAGTTTGACTTTGCTAACATGCGTCGTGCCACGTGTCACCACCACAGAAGATCCGCTAACGTGCGCACGCCACATCATCATGACGTCACCAATGACGTCATGAACAGTGACACCGTCACCAATGACGTCATGAACAGTGCCACGTCATCAATGACGTCAGCTTCATAATTGAGTTCCGGCCGCCATTACATGTGTCAACCTTATCCTCTTATCCGAATTGCTACGTGTCGCCTCCTCATCGTGCCACGTCGACAAAATCCAGCGTCGCGACGCTGAGGGCTTTGGCGTCGCGACGCTCGAACAGTAAAATTTTACCTATAAATAGAGCGCGAAATTTCAGATTTCAGTGTACCATTCTCTCTCTTCTAATCCGTGTAAAGCGAGAGTTTCTCTCTCTAGAATATTTTAGTTTTTAATTTTTTACTTTTGTAATTTAATTTTAATTACTTTTTGTAATAATAATAGTTTACTCTCTTTACTTTTTACAGCTTTTACTATTCACTATGAGGAGGTAACTTTCCTATGCTAAGGTGAAAGGTAATTATTTTACTATTGCTATTTAGATTAATCTCCCTTAAAAATGATATATTTACTATTTAAAATACTGATTAATAAAGGATACCGCTATATTGGTCGGTTGGCAATTTAATTTAATCTGGTTTGAACCTGACTTAATAAAGGAAACCGCTATATTGGTCGGTTGGTAAATTTATTTTCTGTTGGTTTGAACCTAATTAATCAAGGATACCGCCAGAATGGTCGGTTGGTAAATTTATTTTGGTACCGCCTTTATGGCTGGATTATGGACAATATTACCGCCTATATGGCTGGTTGGACTTAATTTGACTTAATCAGGATACCGCCAGATTGGTCGGTTGGTAATAATCACAAGTTTATATATTATTTTCTGGAGATTATCTAAATTAGTAATAGTAAAAGTAATTCCTTTTACCTTAGCATTTCATTTTTATTGTATCTTTACTTTTCAGTATTTATTTTACCGCAATTACTTTTCAGCAGTTTATGTCTTTTATTTTCAAGTTTTTACCAGCCCTAGCTATGTGTCATAACTAAGTTAATATCTAGGGTTGTGATGAAATTCAATGTCACGGGTTTATGAGGGTTAGATTATAATTTGGGTAATATAAAGATTTATTTATTGAGTCTTAATCTTAATGCTCTTTAATTAACTGGCCATTAATTAAATTGATTAGGTAAACTTAAAATGAACTAGACATAGGGATTTTAAGTTTAAGACCTTAGATTCAATAGCCCACGATCTTCCTTAAGGATAGATAACCCTTTCAATAGATTTCCTTACAGGATAGGAATATACCTGTCGGGCGGGGGTAGTCTTAATTGGAACTTAATCGTAATGAATCTAGGTAATTGGTTGACATAGACATATGGTTCAATTGGATTATACTAGGTATTTGTAATTGACCATCGGAAGATGCTTTTATATAAATTAGTGTTCCAGTTTAATAAATCAATATATTACCCAATTATAAAATAACCACTTTATCTTTAAATAATATTGGAATAAATCACAACCCTAGATAGTTTTAATATTGAATTTTCTTAAAATCTACCTTCAAACAATTTTATTTTATTGTCTTTAAATTTAGAATCGTCGCTATTTCAAATCAATTAAACAACCTGTTAGATACTAGTAATCATTTAACCTCATAAAATTAATAACTTAGGTATTAAGTCCTCGTGGGATCGATACTTTTTATACTACTTGAACGATACGTACGCTTGCGTTATACGTGTGTGTTTACGCCGGTCAGTTACTCTATTTGATAGAGAAACATCTAGGGCCTGAGCACGGAGTTGAGCAAATAGTCGACATGAGCTTTGGAAGACTCATCGTGATGATAACTTTAGTGCTCAATCTTTTATGCTTGCCGCAATGACTATTCAATTTCATCGTCAGAACAAAGGATTAGATCCTTATAGTATGATGTTGAAATTAAAGGATCTTCATAGATCTAACCTTAGATTTTATAAGTACGAATTGCAAAAGAAGCTCTTTCGCTCGCGAATGTCAGAGAGTACATCTGTCGAGCACTAAATGTCGTAGATGATTGCTGACATCGAACAGCTAGGTTAGTTGGGCATTACCTACGAGGCCGAGACTTCCATAGATTTTATCTTACAGTCTCTGCCCGACTACTGGAGCGGGTTTATCTTGAACCAAGAGAAAACTCTTGGAGAGTTAATGGCTATGCTCAAGGAAGCAGAGCCAGAGCTTCTAAAAGGGCAAGAAGCGCAAGGCGCGTCTTACTTCAACATCCCAGAAGGCCAAGGCTTGGCCGAAGGCTTCTGGGGGTGTGAAGAAAATGGGTCAAAGGCGAAATCATCACAGTCTTCTGGGAAGAAAAATGACATATCTCAAAATGTCTACCTAAATTGTGGCAAACGGGGTCACTGAAAGTGTGATTGCCGTATTGTCAAGGCAGACATGAAGGAAGTGAAGACGGGCAAGGCTCCGACTTCAGGTATGTTTTTTATTGTAATAAACGTGTCCACTACTAATTTTAAAATTGGATTTTTAATATTGAATGTGGGTACATACATATGTACTGATGTGTGAGATCTGCTGATTAGCAGGAGACTGGCTTCAGATGAGATTGATCTGCGAGTCAGAAACGGGACGAGAGTCGCTGTTTTGGCTATGGAAACCTAAGTTTTGGAATTGCCATTTGGGCATGTACTTAAATTAGGAAACTGTTATAATGTACCTAGTTTGACTAAAAATATTATCTCTATATCTAGTTTAACCCGTTGCGGGTATACCTTTATGTTCCAGAACACATGGTGTTTTGTTTATAAAGATTACATTGAGATATACACATTAGATGTGAATAACAGTTTTTATATTTCGAATATAAATGAATCTCAAACATATAACATGACAAACAAAAAGACTCAAACTAAGTAAATCATATGAGACTTATTTATGACATTGTTGTCTGAGACGCATTAACAAGACTCGTATATCCACTCTTTTAAAGAATGAATATATGGACATATTTGATCCTAAATCATATGACGTCTACGAATCTTGTTTATTAGGCAAAGTGCCTAAAACATCTTTTAGCGGTAAATGGTGTACGTGCCACCGAGCTATTAGCCCTCGTTCATGGTGACGTAAGTGGGCCCATGTCTAGCTAGGCAGAGGTGGATTTGAATACTTCGTAACCTTTACGGATGTTGCATCGCGTTATGGTTATGTGTATCTTATGAAACACAAATCAGAAACTTTTGATAAATTCAAAGAGTTTCGACACTAAGTAGAAAAAAAGACGAGCAAAAGTATTAAGATATTACGGTTGGACCTTAGTGGAAAATACTTAAGCAATAAGTTTCTCGATTACTTGAAAGAGTATAGTATTCTTTCACAGTAGACTCCTCCCGGACCACCTCAATTGAGTGGTGTGTCCGAACGGAGAAACCGAACTTTGTTGGACATGGTAAGGTCAAGAATGAACCGCTCTGAGCTACTAATTTCCTTCAATGGATACATATTGAACAGTGCAATACTTATTTTGAATAAGGTTCCGTCAAAGTCTGTTGGACAGACTCCATATAAAATATAGACATGAAAGAAACCGGGTTTCACATTTATGAAGATTTGGGAATGCTGGGCATATGTTTGGATGGTACCGAACTAGAACCCAAATCGGATTAGTGCCTATTTGTAATTGGTTATCCTAGGGAAACCAAAGGATATTACCTCTACAACTCACAAGAGAACAAATATATTTGTTGCTCTCCATGCGGTTTTCCTAAGAGGAATACCTAAATGCAGTGGTAAGTGGGAGGAAAGTAGAACTCGATGAAAATTGGAGTAATACTGTTACTGGCATCGATCCCTTAATGGAACACGAACAGTTCATCAGAGATGAATCTGTAACACAATCTTTTAATACACAAGAACCGCGTAGGTCGGAGAGAGTCAGAAAACAACCTAAGAGGTATGGGTTTCTGATCTCACCTCACGTAGACATTAGTCTTATTGAGGATAATGAACCGGCTACATATGAGGAAGTGATACAAGGTATCGACTCCTTTTATGGCAAAGTGGCATGAAATCTGAAATGGATTCCATATATACCAACCATGTTTGGACACTGATTGATGTACCAAAAAGCATTGTGCCTATTGGTAGCAAATGGGTCTTCATGGTGAAGCCACACATGGATGGCAACATACAAACGTACAAAGCTAGGCTTGTAGCGAAAGGGTATCATTATCAACATAGTGTCGATTACGAGGAAACCTTTTACCTGTTGCCATGATTAAATCTATTCGGATAATGCTTGCTATTACTGTATAATTCATAATGAAATATGGCATATGGTCGTCAAAACCGCTTTCCTTAACGGAAACCTTTTGGAGGATGTTTACAACATCCTGACGGTTTTGTCGTGCAGAATCATGCAAACAAGGTTTGCAAGTTAACTCGATCCATTTATGGATTGAAGCAAGCATTGTGTTCTTGGAACCAACATTTTGATGAGATCATAATAGAATATGGTTTCATTCAAAACGAAGGTGATTCTTGTGTATATAAGAAGGTTAGTGGGAGCGCACTGACATTGGATGTCCTATACATTGATGATGTATTATTTCTTGGAAATAACATTCTCATGTTAACAATCGGTGAAAGTTTGGCTTTCATTAAATTCTCCAAGGAATATTTGGGAGATGCAACCTTTGTTCTAGGAATAATGATCTATTAGGATAGATCTGAAAGTTGTTGGCACTCTCCGAGAACTCGTACATTGAAAGACATGTACGCAACCTGCTGTCTCATATGCTTTGAGCATTTGGAGTCACAATCAGGCCGATCCAGGTGATAGTCACTAGATTGATATTAAGAACATCTTTAAGTATCTTAGACGAACTAAGGATGCTTTCTTAAGTTATGGAGAAGGAGAACTTGAGATGACTAGGATCACCGACGCAAGTTTCCAAACCGATAAAGACGACTTTGAGTCGCAATAAGGGTACGTATTTAGTTTGAATAATGGAACAGTGAGCTGGAAATCTTCCAAGCAAGAAACTGTTGCCGATTAAACAACAAGAGCGGAACATTGCTGCAGCTTAGGCAGCAAAAGAAGCATTTTGGATCTGATAAAATTCCTAATTGGATTATGAGTAGTTCTGTTAGCAGCTGAGCAAGGCTACAACATAGGCTAAGGAATCACGGTCTCATCAACGATCCAAGTATGTACTTCGACTATTTAATCTGATTCGTCAGATTATATATCGTGGCGATGTGATGATCTAATAAATTGCATTAGATGATAACCTTGTAAATCCGTTGAGGAAAGGGATATCTCAGCATAAGCATGAGCGACCCGTACATAGTTCAAGTGTTGGACACTTGAGTGATTGGCTATAGGCCAAGTGGGAGATTGTTGGACAATTATGACCCATAGCATCACTATTTTGTAAATGACATGGTGTGCTTGTACAAAATTAACTATGTGACAAAGGAAATTTCTCTTTTATCATTTGTAATTAGATTACTCGGATATATAAATGATAAAAATCCATATGATTAGTACCAGATTAATAAGATATGAGACAGTATTAATCCATGAAAGATTTAATCATTAAATATCCATAGTTATAGTATTATCGAGACTGGACATCGATAATAAGGAATATGCTAGTATTACACTTGTGCGCGTTATGGAAGATTAACGGCATAGTTCTCATATATTTGGGTATTGGATACCCATGCATGTGTAATATGAGGTTCTGTTACCCGATGGTACGAGAATAGCTTCGCTCTGGATAGACCCCTCGGAATCCCATTGGTAGTATGACTATGTGTCTATGGGAATCCGAATCAGAGTAGGGGTATTTGGTCTTAACCAGAGACTTGCATCGCTAATACTTGAGACAATCAGTATACATTGGTTTTGGTCGTCCGGGGCTTAAACAGGTTATGTGTACGCCTCTTCTGGGTATACTGAGAATCGTAATGTATTTGGTGTGATGTCAAGATGGAAGTATCACTTCAGTCATATGGAGATGATGATCACGTAGGATACGAAACTAATACTCTTAAGTACTGCAGTCATCGGGATAATATGACTAGGTCATGATTATCCGATTATAGAGACTAGTTGCTAGTGATCTGATATATGTTTCTTACGGGGCAGACATAATTCCAGCCCTAGGCCTAGCATGTGACATCTGATACTGGATCGTTATTCGCAATACTTCGTGTACTACACCTGATAAAGATTATATATTCCTTTAAAGAATTTTTCTGGAGAATTGGGTAGGCACGGTGTTTTGCTAGAAGCCAACCATGTCTTGTAAATCGGTAAGAACGTGGTATTGGGTACGCACGTGTTCGGATAGTCCGATGACCGTATTTACTGTCAACATATCCAGGGATCTCTTGGGTCGCTTCCCAAAGATTCACCGATGACATTTGACTCGAACGGAATTAATCTATGATTAATTATGAGAGAGAAAATTGATATGTGATTAATTACGGCAAGAATTAATCTGGGATTAATTCATGAAGAAGAGAGAGCGCGATTAATTTGGAATTAATCGGCAAAGTAACTTTAATAATGAAATTGGATTTTTCTATTTAATTTATTTATTTGGGCCAAAATAATATATTAGATATATTAATTGAAATCGGATTTCAAAGCGGAATTAAAATTGGATTTTAATTCGATCGAACGAATTATTTAGAATTAATTCGTAAGCGACTTTCGTAATAATTTTACGAGGTATTATTATTTAATTAAATTGGATTTAATAATGTCGCAATGGAAAATTCGTTTAGTTCGGAATTAAACGAACCCGGGCCCGAACGAAGTTGCGTGTTGGATTAGCCGACTTAAATTTGGAATTTAAAAGTGGTGGGACCCACTTCACTTACATCAACATATTAGACATGTGATGGAAGTGGTTGGGCTTGATTTAAGGATTTGAATTGTTGGAAGAAAGGCTTGGATTTACTTCTATAACACTCAATCCAATTACAACACTCAACCTTTGTATATATTAATTTGGTCAACTTTGGAAGTGAAGTAAGTTACTATTCACAGCATTCTCTCTTCTTCTCATTTTGCCAAAACCGTGAGCTTCTCTCTCCCTCCATGGATTTTTGTTGCAAAAATTCAAGCAAGCTAGCTCTTAAGGAGACAAATGAGGTGATAGGGAAACTAATCCTAGAGTTTGGAATTCAATTTGAAGGCTTCGAGCTTCCATTACATCCTTGAAAGATTTTGAATCTCTACCAATCATTGTGAGTATTTCCACAACTCTTCTTTTATTCACACATGAATCACTCTTAGAGATCTTGTGGCATGTTCTAGGAACACTAACATTAAGAAGGTCTAATGATATGTTCTTTATTTATGGATGATGTTCTGAGCTCAAAGTATTATGTTATTGTGATGCTAGCTTTCAGTTTGATAAAGATGATAACAAATCATAATTTGGATACTTGTTTAATATGTTTGGAGGTGCAGTAAGCTGGAAGAGTTCTAAACCAACTACTATAACGGACTCAACAATGGAAGCCGAGTACATAGTCGCTTCAGAAGCAGCTAAAGAAGCAGTTTAGATGAATAAGTTCATCACAAAGTTAGGTGTTGTTCCTGACAGTAACAATGCGATTGTAATATATTGTGACAACACCAGAGCTATAGCACACGCTAAAGAACCAAGGTCTCATCAGAAATCCAAACACGTTCTTAGGCAATAGCACCTGATTAGAGAGATAATCCAAAGAGGTGATGTGAAGATAGAAAAGATTCCTACTGAAGAGAACTTAACAGATTCACTTACTAAAGCATTAACCCAACAAAAGTATTATACGCATGCTGAACTGTTTGGTATAAAATATCATATAGATTGGCTCTAGGACAAGTAAGAGATTATTGATTATATGCCATAGATCAAATAAGGGCAAATATGTAATTTTATTTATTGGATCAATTAATAAAATTGACAGTTTATTTATAAGTATTGTCTATAAATAATTTTGACTACTTGTAAAATAAAGTCCTTAGAATGACGATTAAATGAATTAAATTAAGTTTAATTTATGAGATCCCGTCATTCTTAAATATTCATGATCGTAGGATTATTAATATTAGGACATTGATAAATCCAATTTAGATCGGCATATGTTATGTATGCTTCATTGGTGAAAGAAGATAGTTGATCTCATAAGCTATTAGTGAAGGTATTCACTTAGTTTAACATATGGATGCTTGTTGGAGAACAAGTACATCAAACTGACCCGCTTGATAACCCATATGGAGGGTTATCCACATGTATATGGGATTTATTTTTTGTTACGATAATATGAGGTTCATTAGACTTGAGATTTCTATGGTACCTTTTATGTGGATCATATATGTTTTGACATTACACCTCCATAGTCCATAGCAAGATTATGCATAGGGTCATAATTAGGTAATATGAAAATCATATGAAGGTTGTGTGTGTGTGTATATTATCAGCTCAAGTCAATGTTCTAAAAGTCATGATTTAATAGAGTAGACATTTTACATGCTCTATAATTATTGACGGGATATGTATGAGGCAAAAATGATTGAATCATATGGTAATAGTAAACGAAATAGGTTTTATTAAAGTTAATATTATTTCTCAATTGGGGGTTATGATGCATTGATAGATGTCGCTCTTGATATATGAAAATTAGTTTCTTAATTAAGGAGTTAATTGAGAATAAATTAATTAGATTAATTTATCTAGACTTAGAAAGTCTATAACTATCTCCATGACCAACATAAGAAAGAACCTATTGGGTCACACACTTTAAAGTATTGAGGGGCTAATGATAGATGATGTAAAATTAAGTTTTTGGACTTAATTATTAAGTTCTTAAACTTTATGGTAAATTCGTAATTTCAGAAATTATGAATAAAAATTGAATTCTAGAAATTGTAGGCCGAAATGCAAATCTAAAAAATTATGGGATACAACGGTCGTTTGTAATTTTCAAAAGTATAAGGACTGAAATATAATTAACCAAAGTATTTGTATTAAATAATAATTTTATATTTATAATATCCTAAATTGATTAAGATTGATAAATTTTATTTAATTAATTTAATTAAATAAAAATGATAGTAGTTGTTTTATTTAGGGTGAATTATGATTCCTATTTTGATAGGATTAAATCTTATTCCTATCTAAATATTTCTAATTGGATTGAGATCAAAACAACTCAACTCTAAAAGCTATAAACACCCTTTTGCCTTGCCATTAACGTGAGTGTGTGCAATCGGTGAGAAAGAGAGAAATTTGATTTCTTCATTAAAGAAATTCCTTAAATTCTTTATATTCCCAAAAATTCCATAAACTCTAAGATAGCACTAAAGAAAAGACACCTACTTAATCTTGGATTTGAGAAATCCAAAATCCTTAACTCTCTACTTTGTGTGGATATTGTTGGAGGACAAACGTTTTGGTGACTTTAAAGATTATATGAGGAGCGTGTCAGAGATTGTTTCAAACTCCATTAGCAGTAAAGGCTTAAGGTAAGTTCTTTATTTATGGTTACAAATATAAATAATATCATGAAATATGTAAATTATTTAAGATCTTGAATTAGAAATTTTAATTTAAAATTTAAGAATTTTAATTTTCCACCTCATATTATATGCTAAATTTCCAACATGGTATTCTCTCCCACTTTTCCCGCCTTCATATTTGTAGGTAAATGAATTTTGATTTAATTAATGTACTTGTCATTTCTAAGTTAATAAGTTTGCTAATGCAATTAGTGATTTGATTTAAATTTGTTATCACTATACGTAGACACTTTTCATTTTGGAATAAAACAAATGAAATTTTCTCTCCTTTTCATTTTGTTCTTTCTGTTATATTATTTAAAAAATATTTATCTCATATGGTGTATTCATATGTCACTTTAGAATATATTCTATATTGATCTTTTATAACAACGATAATGCAGTAAAATAGATCCAAATCAGATCAACAATATTAGCCACATGATGTAATTAATTAATTGATTTAATGAGATCTTGAAATAAGGATACAAACAAATACAACTCTCCTTTGCTACATCGCCTTTATTAAAAACTAATATGAGAAACATGTTGAATTTCGAAAACCGTTTTCATTTTATTTTAAATTTTCAAAAATTCGAATGTAATTGATAGGGGTGTGCATCGGTCGGTTCGATCGATTAATCCTTGATTTTTTAACCGAATCGAAATTATTTGGTTAAGTAAATGTTTAACCGATTTAACCATATGATGACACATAACCATTAATCAACTTAACCATTTATTTTTCGATCGGTTTTGGTTTATTATGTTATTAACCAGTCTAGAATCTCCACAAATAACAATCCACATTAACACGTTAATATAAATTTAAATTCATCAAAAAGACAAATATATATGTGTTTAACAACAAAAGATAAATTTAAATTTATCAAAAAGTTTTAATTAAAAATACATATAAAGTCAAATTATGGTTTGTAATCGGTTAATTGGTCGGTTCGGTTATACACGTCTCATAACCTTAACCGAACAGAAAAACCGAAAAAGTTAAAAATCTTAACCGAAAAAACCGATTTAATCACAATAACCGAACCATTATAAAAAAAAATTGGGCGGAACGGTTCAGTTAATCGGTTAAAACCGATTAATGCACACTCCCGGTAATTGATATATATTACTTTGGAAAATTATGGTTTGTTTTGGTGGTACCACAAAAATAGTGCTTATTCACGACATCAATTAAAATTTTATTGTGAGCAATAAAAAGTATTTTTAGAAAATTTTGGTATATTATTAATTTTTATACGTATTATGTGATTTAATTGACGGTTCATATCCTTTCATTATAATCTAATGACAGATACATAATTCTTTTATTATAAAATCTATCTTGAAATGGCAATTGTAGGTTACCAAATAAATCAAAAAATAAAATCTTTTCATTATGGAATCTCTTTAAAAATTACCAAACAAATCAAGGACATAACCCTTTCATTATAAAATCTCTCTGAAAATGACAATATAGATTATTCGATAAATTTTATAACAATGTACTGTAGATACCGACAATATCTAATATATATGCACACGCTAAATTAGTTATATATTTTGAATTTCTACTAGGTGCTCCATTTACAAAGTCACCGGAAAGTTGCTGGATAGCTGCCGGAAAACCGCCAGAAAATCGCATAAAAAATCAGTGCCAAACATACTCTTATTTTGTTTCCACCAAATTATAAAATGACTTGCTTTTTGTTTGTTTTATGCAAGTAATTGGGACTTTCTTATGCTTCTTAAAATATGAGTAAAAGCAAAAAAAAAAAAAAAAAAAAAAAATGTAACAGCTATTTTCTGTATTATTTATTTGAAGTAGTTGTTAGGAGAAAATATAAAACCCATTGTAATGTTCTCTAGAATCAATCAATCTATTTTCAATTGACCAATTTTTGGTTGATTGTGACTATTTTAATGATTTGGATTGAATCAATGTATGTAAAAAGATAAGATCAAACCATTCATTCACTTGAAATCAATTACTTAAGACACATCTATCTCTAATTGTTTTATATTTCTCTTCAAATGTGATTCTCCTTCCACTCATAATTAAAAAACTAATTGTTGTATTATCAAACTAAAAGGGTCACTTAATCATTGAATTTTCTTATCCAATGTTTTTTTTTTTTTGGGGGGGTCTTGGTCAAGATAGAACAAAAAGACCAAAAGCAATGGTCCCAAAGTCCATGACATGTTAGATTTATATGAATTAATGACCATTCATTCATTCATGAACCACCCACCCATTCCTTTAATAAATCTATGGTCGAAGTCCCATGACAAATTTAAAAGGAAAATAATTGATAAGGAGACTAAATCCGTATTAAGTGATGACGAAATTATCATTAATTGAATTAAAATAAATTTAATTATTTTTTTTTTATTTTACTTTTGATTTATTTCTTTTATTTTTTATATTTATATTTTTTTTCTCTTTTACTTTTATTTAATAGTCTTTATATTTTTTATTCTCTTTTATTTGTTTAATAAATCTTATACATTTTTAATTTATTGTTATATATTGTGTTTCTTTATTTATTTAATTTTCTTCTGATTATTTATTAATTTATTTAACACTACTTCTGTATAATAAAAAAGATTCTATTTTATCTTAGAAAAATTGTTTCTTGATAATTTGCACTGGAAGAATCCTGCCGTTTGAGAAAAGCTCATCTGCTGAAGAAAATTCCTGGAGAAAGCTGCTGTTGTCATTGCCAATGCAGAAATCAAAATCAGAACTTGATGAATCATGTTGATGAGCTTCATTAACAGAATCTGTCTTGTTGTTGAGATCATACGAGAATGAAATGCGAGGGCTTGAAATCTCAGAGAAAATTACATCAATTGCCATAGCTGAGCTGATACCTAAATGCTGAATAATTTCCAGGGCCCTGGAGGATTTATTTATTTTAATTCTTTTCAGGTTTTCATTGGAGAAAAGTGGGGGGAAAGTTTCAAATGTGGCATTTAAATGCTGAGGAGCATGAAACATCTGCTTTAACTTTTGCTTTTTTGTCTCTAAATAACATCTGCTATTGCTGCTGCTGCTGCCCACATTGGAAGGACAATTGAGGCTGAGGCCCTGATCAGAAGAGACAGAATTGATTCCATTGTTGCAAGTTAACAGAAAAAGCAAGGAAAGTTGTTGAATTTAAGCACCGAAAGGTTACCGAAGGATCTTATTTTAGATGGGTTTCCAAGGAAACTTATTTTAACTTTTACTTTTAGGAAGGGAACCAAAACACCAATGTGATTAGTGTGATAGAGACCTTAACCTTATTGGATTTATGGTTCATATTGAAAATTTTGAAACTATGTATTATTATTATTATAAGAGATTTTATATATTTATTTGGTAGCATCTTATTGTTCGAAATGGTGATCGAGCACCATTCATTTTTTGTATGAATATTTATTATTTATATAATGTAATATTTTCTTTATCATGATTATTTATTTATTTGTATGGTAATTTCTTACTTTTATTTATGTATTGTAAATCTAAGTGTTAGATTACTCTAAGAGTTAGAGATTTCGAACCTTATATGAAATTAGTAAAGACCCGAGAGTTACAATATATGGTGATATAGTTGCAAGAGTTACAAATGGTGTTGAGAAATATCACACATTCTCTTGAATATAAATTATTTCTGGTCTAGATCTATTGACATAGGTCGGTAATTATATTGGTAAGACTAGTGCATTGTCTATATGTAATGAACGTATGGTTTGTCTCAACAGACTACGAGCTTAGCGGAAGTTCGTATAGAAATACGGATATTCATTAGTGGAATGAATATCGAACAAACTCATAGAAGATGACTAATAGATATTCCATAAAACTGTCAATAGTTATCTTTTCAAGTTGAGTAGTTATTGTGGTCCTTTGACTTGAGACACCACGGTGATCTTGTGAGTGATCCTCTATGCCTGATACCATGTATGTCAGAAATCTTTTATGGTCTGACCTCTGGATGACTGTTAGGTATAGACCGATGTTTACGAAGATCGGTGTGTGTTAATATGAGGATTCGTTAGTCCATATGGTTGGATTGTTTCCAGAAATGTTTCAGAGTATATTCCGGAAATCTTTCGGCCGAAAGTTCGTCGAAGAAATTGTTTCTTTAACATTATAAATAATATTGAAAATGAGTTTTTTCATATATTATTTATTAATGGAATATAATTATGAAAATTTATTATATATTGAGTAGATAAGGTTTTGACAGTAAAACTATAACCTTACTCAATAGGAGACGGTAATTGTGGATGCTGGATTTCGGCCGAGGTCCACAATCAGAACTTGGAAATAGGGGCACTAACAATCCTGCAAAACAAAGAAGAATGAATGGGAGTAGATTGCCTACCGGTGTGGTAGGTACCGGGGACACTCCGACGCCCAAGTCAGTAGTATGAAATGATCAGTAAATATGTAAAATGTGAAAGTAAGGTTTGATGTTACCTTAAATTCTTTTGGTAGCCGTGAGGGCGGTGATAAGTGTTTAAGGAGATGGAATACTCTAAGATAGTGTCAGAGAGCAGAGACTTGTAAGAAAGAAGTTGAACTCTGCCCTGTCTCTCGAATTTCGTTCCAATTTATAGATGAAGATTATCATCATTGGCAGCTGGCGTAAGTCCCACCACGTGCTTTGTGTATTTGATAAAAAGTCTGGGCAGGTGGGAATAAGTTTTGTGTCGGGCAAAGTAGAAGAAGAGTAGTTGATATAATTAGAGGTTTTTGTATTTAAGCTTGTGACTTAATTGTAATACAATAATACATAAATCTTTTTGGGCCTGGCCTTTACCTTCGGGCTTTGCATACCATTTTGGGCCATGCACACTATTTTGGGCTTTTAAGGTAAAAGACGGTTTTATCCTTGGCCCATTTTTGGTTCGTACAGTTTGTCCCTTACTCTCTAAGTCAAAAAAGTTTTGTTTTAGAGAGTATATACGTTTGTGTCGAATGATACAAATCACAAAAAGCACGTGATAAGATGAATATCACCTTCTGTCGAATGGTTCTATAAGAGTATGTGCGAAATGTGAGTTCTTGGAATATGTCACGTGTATCATCTGGGCAGATGAAGTCTTAGTCCTTCTGTTTTGACTTGACTCATGGGAATCGGTTCATGGTCGTCTGATCATTATGAAGATCCATGGACACAATTGACTCGACATCAGTAATGAGGAACTTTCTCTGGTCAGGCGAACTGAATGTAGGTTTAGGAGTTCCATTTGGCTAGACAAGAGTCATGGGGAATGTCCCTTGGTCGACTGAACCAAATGTAGGTTCAGGAGTTCCACTTGACTCGACAAGAGTCATGGGGAATGTCCCTTTGTCGACTGAACCAAATGTAGGTTCAGGAGTTTCACTTGACTCCACAATAGTCATGGGGAATGTCCCTTAGTCGACTGAACCAAATGTAGGTTCAGGAGTTCAACTTGACTCGACAAGAGTCATGGGGAATGTCCCTTAGTGGACTGAACCAAATGTAGGTTCAGGAGTTCAACTTGACTCGACAAGAGTCATGGGGAATGTCCCTTGGTCGACTGAACCAAATGTAGGTTCAGCAGTTCCACTTGACTCGACAAGAGTCATGGTTGAATGTCCCTTGGTCGACTGAACCAAATGTAGGTTCAGGAGTTCAACTTGACTCGACAAGAGTCATGGGGAATGTCCCTTTGTCGACTGAACCAAATGTAGGTTCAGGAGTTCAACTTGACTCGACAAGAGTCATGGGGAATGTCCCTTTGTCGACTGAACCAAATGTAAGTTCAGGAGTTCAACTTGACTCGACAAGAGTCATAGGGAATGTCCCTTAGTCGACTGAACCAAATGTAGGTTCAGGAGTTCAACTTGACTCGACAAGAGTCATGGGGAATGTCCCTTAGTCGACTGAACCAAATGTAGGTTCATGAGTTCAACTTGACTCGACAAGAGTCATGGGGAATGTCCCTTAGTCGACTGAACCGAATGTAGATTCAGGAGTTCAACTTGACTCCTCAAGAGTCATGGGGAATGTCCCTTAGTCGACTGAACCAAATGTAGGTTCAGGAGTTCAACTTGACTCGACAAGAGTCATGGGGAATGTCCCTTGGTCGACTGAACCAAATGTAGGTTCAGGAGTTTCACTTGACTCCACAAGAGTCATGGGGAATGTCCCTTTGTCGACTGAACCAAATGTAGGTTCAGGAGTTCCACTTGACTCGACAAGAATCATGGGGAATGTCCATTTGTCGACTGAACCAAATGTAGGTTCAGGAGTTCCAGTTGACTCGACAAGAGTCATGAGGAATGTCTCTTTGTCGACTGAACCAAATGTAGGTTCAGGAGTTCCACTTGACTCGACAAGAGTCATGGGGAATGTCCCTTAGTCGACTGAACCAAATGTAGGTTCATGAGTTCAACTTGACTCGACAAGAGTCATGGGGAATGTCCCTTAGTCGACTGAACCAAATGTAGGTTCAAGAGTTCAACTTGACTCGACAAGAGTCATGGGGAATGTCCCTTAGTCGACTGAACCAAATGTAGGTTCAGGAGTTCAACTTGACTCGACAAGAGTCATAGGGAATGTCCTTTAGTCGACTGAACTAAATGTAGGTTCAGGAGTTCAACTTGACTCGACAAGAGTGATGGGGAATGTCCCTTAGTCGACTGAACCAAATGTAGGTTCAGGAGTTCAACTTGACTCGACAAGAGTCATGGGGAATGTCTCTTAGTCGACTGAACCGAATGTAGATTTAGGAGTTCAACTTGACTCCTCAAGAGTCATGGGGAATGTCCCTTAGTCGACTGAACCGAATGTAGGTTCAGGAGTTCAACTTGACTCCTCAAGAGTCATGGGGAATGTCCCATAGTCGACTGAACCAAATGTAGGTTCAGAAGTTCCACTTGAAATGCGTCAAACACACAATCTATTCAATATTTTTATCATGTGTCGAGTGATTAGAAGGCATGCATCGGGGTTTGCCCAAATAAATATTTCTTGAATGAAAGCGACCTTCAAATCTAATGATGTCGTGTCAGATGGTGAAGGCAGTTGTGAAGAGAATTTAGTTGCTGAGAGCAAGTGGTGTCAAGTTGTGATAATCCAGAATTCACCATTCTTTTCGACGAAATATTTTATATTTCCTAGATCTTCCACATGTCGTTTAACGAAGTAAAACCTAACGCGAATAACGAGGAGTCTTTTGGCGGGAAATGAACCGCCAAAAGAAGTAGTATAAGAGTGGCTTGATGGGTTCATTTGTTTCATTCACAAGATCAACGATTTGGGAGAGAACTTCAAGGCTCCAAGGTACTTCTTCAAAACTCTCTTCGCGTTCTTCATTTCCTTTGAATATTCATAGAGTAGCTTCAAACTGTTCTTAGCTAAATTAGGTTGTTTGATCTTTTGAATCATACGTTATTTGGTGGATTTGTGTTTGGAGAGGGGAGTAGGATTTGATCTTTGAGAAACCCAAATCTTAGAAATTATTTGTTTGTAGACTCGTCGAGTAGAATATGTCGAGTGGAGAATCTTTAGAAAGTTTAGGCGAACAGATTGATAAATTCGTAGGAGTATCATCGAGTGAATCAACAGAAGAAAAATCATTAAGGGACTGGTCGCGTCAAGAATTATCCGATGAGGGACCCGTTACCATTTTGTCGCATGAAATTCCCGTGCATGCGATTCCTATTAGATCATTGGCAGCAGTTGAGGAGTTTAGTGGAGCGGTGAGCACAAGTGAGCCGACCAACTTGCTAACCAAGAATCCAGCTAGTCGGATGACGGCTAGTTTGCTGATGGAAATTAGGAGTAAATACAGATTTCCTAGATCAATGGAGTTGAGGGTGCCCTTGCCGACTGAAAGAAGCGACTATAAAATTCCCGGGTGGATTGGATTTTATGTAGTACCGTTTTCTAATGGACTTAGATTCCCCATACCGAGGTTAGCTTGGGAAGTTTTGGATCACTATGGGATCTCTCCTTCACAACTAATGCCGAATGCTTGGAGGATTTTATTGTCGATTGAATGTTTAGCATTCGAACAAGGATTATTTTTTGAGGTGAAGGACGTTGTATACTCATACTAACTCAAGGAGCACTTAACTGAAAAAGGGAGATATACTTTGTATCTTCGTCGTAAGAGGGAACAAATAGTTATGGGGCTTCCAACGAACGATAGGGGTAATTGGCAGTCGGATTATTTCTTTGTGAGGAATGAGGGTATCTTTGGGTCGACTGGAATGGGTCGTGTTTCAGAATATTGGAGTGTATTTAGTGAGTATCAGTTCCTTCAACTTATTGATAATTTATCAATGTTGTTGTCGTTTGATGCTAATGTGTGGATTGTTTGTTATGCAGGTCATTTTCGAAACAGTTTGTTCGACAAAACACCTCAAATTTTGTCCAATACTAAAGTTCTTCTTGACCTTCCCGTCGAACAAAGAGATTGGAGAATAATCTTGGTAGAGCAGAGATTAAGGGCAACATCAGTGTGGAAAGAAATCTTCGAATCAGAAGGTACATCTACCCCTTTGGCACTTTCTAAACACGTATTGGAAGTCATCTACTGTACTCGGTCGATTCGAGCTTTATACGGAAAGGTCTGGTTTATAAAGACTTTAACTCCAAAAGAAATTTTATGCGCAGAGGATATGATGTCGAGGCAAATAAAGGTAGCTTCTATTGATGAATTGAAAAACCGAAAGAAGGCTAGGAAGCTTAGGATAAAGGAGCCAGAAGTGGAGGTTCCAGAAACACAACAAGTTGTGTCGACTGGAACTCCAAAGACTAAAGGGAAGTCGACTGAAATCATTGTCAAAGGGGGGAAAAGGAAAGCGGATGAAATTGAAGACATTGACAATATAATTGTCAGGATCCCATCAGGGTCGACTGCAATTTCTGACCCATCAAGCCTTGACCCTTTTATCAAGAAGCTTCTACTGGAAGAGGATGAACAAAGGCTATCCAAAATTGGCCCCGTCGAGTCAATGAAAAAGGCTGCGGCTTTAAATTACCAAGTAAGATAAAAAAAAAAATTTAATTATAATTTGTAGAATGGATTCTAATCAATTGCTTTTTGCAGGCAATGGAGTGTAGCTTGCACATGCAACGGTACGTCGAATCGAATCTCAGGAAGCAGAGAGAAATGGAAAAATCATTCGCAGCAATGAAAAAGGAAATGGTCCAAATGAAGTCGCTTGGAAAAAGGAATGCTGAATTGGAAAAGGAGTTGAAAGAGGTGAAGGCTACTCTTCAGTTGGAAAAGGAAACTTCTGAGGTTACAATAGAGGGTTATAAGGATGCATTTGAAAATGTAAAGAAGGAGAATGATGAATTACTTGAGAATCTTGAAGGGATTGCTCTTGAATCAATGATGAAAGAACGAAAGTAATCTGATGAAGGATTTCCTTGAAGGGAATACAGCAGCTTGGGAACCAGAGAAATGGATTCAAGAGTATGATCGATTACTGGCAGGAATTTCTTCTTCCAACGAGGGTGCTGAGGAAGAGAAAGGTGAAGAGGTCGATCTAAAGTGGCTGAGAAAGAAATAATTGACGGCAAGGAAGCGGCTGAATTCAAGAGATGGAAAAGAAAGATTGAAGAACTTAGTCGAAGAAATTGAGCCGACTAGTCAAGTTCAGACATTCCTGCAACCTTGAAGTTGTTGCTTAACGTATTCTAGAAGAAAGTGTACGTGCCAAATTTGGACCCGAGGGTAAAACTGTCATTTCACGTCAAGATTCAATACTAAAAGCCCATAAATATTGGCCCTTAAAAAACATATTAGAAAACCCAGCCCAGAAGACTTTATTTTATCGGTACAGTACACTACAAATGAAATGCTAAATAAAATAGACAGCATAAAACATGATTGTTACTAACTTTTACTTTTTCTAAACATAAACACATGCAAACGCCGAAAGTTTGATCCAAGACACGTTGTGGGTTCCATAGCCAGATATATCAGCACATTGTAGGCCCATTGCCAGCTTTGATCACAGCTACGAAATAATCACTTTTCAGATCTATAAAAGGGAAGGTAATTCATAGTTCAAAGGCAGGCTGAACATCATTCTAAACTTCTATTCTCTGACACAAGTTCTGAGAATTCCATTCATTTGTCACCGCCCTCACGGCTATCAAAAGAAAGTAAGGTAACAATAAGCCTTATTTCCTCATATTACATAATGGCAGCTCATTTCACTATACTGACTTGAGCGTCGGAGTGTACCCGGCACCCACCATACCGGTGGTAGTCTACTCCCGTTCACTTTATCTTTGTTTTGCAGGATCGTTAATGCCCCCAATCTACAAATTCTGATTGTGGACCTCGGGTGAAAACCAGCATCCACAATTTGGCGCCCACCGTGGGGCCTTGGCGATTTATAGCAAACAAAAGATTTCACAGTCTACAATTCTAACTGTCATTCATGGCTTCGAGTAGCGAGTTGACACCAGATCCAACTTCAGCCCAAATATCTATGCTACAAGAACGGTTACGAACTTTGGAGGAGGAGAATTTGACCATGCGAAGCTCCAATACAAACCTTCGAAAGCAGTTAGAGTTAATCTCTTCCACCTCTCAACAACGTGATTCTCCGGGCAATGCCAACAATGATATAATTCCATCCAATCTTTTGGAAACATTCAATGATATGGCAAATGATGTTCCTTCTCCTGATGACCACCCAAGAAATCATACAGTTCCGCCAATTTCCCCAGCTGACCAGGCTCAGCAAGTCGCCTCCAGCATGCGCAAAGAAATGTCAGAGTTCAAAGAAGCGATATTGTCCAGTCTACCAGGCGTCAAACTGCCGATAAGAAAAAGTAGAGCTGGGACAATTTCTGACACACCATTTTTTGAGACCATCACCTCTGTAGAATTGCCAAGGAAATTCAGCCCTCCAGATATGAAAATGTATGATGGGTCTACTGATCCAGACGACCACATCATCCATTACAAATATAAGATGATGTCAACAGGCCTGACCCCTCGACAATGGGAGGCCGGTATGTGCAGAGGATTTGGGGAGACATTGGCGGGTCCGGCCCTAACTTGGTTCATCAATCTCCCGTATAGGTCCATTGGGTCATACCAACATCTGGCAGACAAGTTTGTAGAGCATTTTGCGAGTTCTTGCAAGATTGAAAAGACTTCAGACGACCTTTGTGCCATCCAGCAAAGGAAAGGTGAATCTTTACGAAGCTACGTAGCTCGCTTCAATAAAGAAAGGATAACTATCCCGGACCTCCATCAACCTACTGCAGTAGAAGCATTCAGAAATGGTTTGCTTCTAGAAAGCGGACTTTACAAGAAACTCACTAAATTCCGATGCTACACGATGGATCAAGCCATGGCTCGAGCCCAAATTGAAATAAGGTGGGAAGAAGACAAGAGGAACAAGAGAAAAGAGAATTTTTCTGGTTTGCAAAACAATAACACTCAAGATACTACTAAACGGCGCAAAGAATTTCTCAATAAAGCACCTCGGCCAACAGACAGGAAGGATCTTCCGAAAGTGAATCAACATTTCAACCGGGACTTCAAGCGCCAACCGTTAACTTTCAGGGGACAAGACAATTCTGCTAACAGGGAGAGACTCCCAGACTACAATTTTTACTGTTTCCCCGGGAGAATTGGTTTCGGTACTCAAGAGGATGGGAAGCGAAGTAAGGTGGCCCCCACGCTCCAGAGATTTTTCAGTCAAAAAAGATACCAGCAAATGGTGTGAGTTTCACCGAGATTATGGCCATACGACAGCAGATTGTGTGGCTTTAAGATTGGAAGTATTGGAATTGTTGAATAAAGGGCACTTGAAGGAATTGCTTACAGATAAGGGCAAGGCTACAATGGCCAAGAGAAATGACAAAGAAGATGGCCCCATACCACCACCACCAATCAACAATACTGTAAGTTTTATTTCTGGTGGTTCTGAAGTTAGTGGTGTTTCATATTCCGCAGCGAAACGACATACCAGGGTTGCCACAATGGATTTTTTCCATTCGACGATGTCAATAGAAGAGACTTGTACAAACCTTACAATTGAATTTTCAGACGACAGCAATTCCAGCCGAATGAATCCGCATCACGATGCGCTGGTAATCTCATTACAGATTGCAAATTTCATGGTCAAAAGAATCTTGGTCGACACAGGTTCGTCAGCAAATATCATCTTCAAGGCAGCCCTTTCCGACATGGGAGCAGAGATAGAAAAGATCAACAGGAAGTCGACTGTTCTTATTGGGTTCAGTGGCGAACAGAAATTTACCATTGGAGAAATATCTCTTCCAGTCTATGCAGGAGGAATCAATAAGTTGACTTCATTTTTAGTCCTCGATTGTCCCTCAGCCTACAACTTGATCGTTGGCCGACCTTGGATTCATGAGATGAGGGCAGTCTCCTCAACTTATCATCAAGTACTCAAATTTCCCACTAAATGGGGAATTCAGGAGATTGTAGGAGATCGACACGCTTCAAGAAGTTGTTACCAGACTACTTTAAAGGCGAAATCTCAGTCGGCATAGCAATTAATGGAGGGATCCGATGTTACACCACCAGATCAGCCAAGCGTGGAGGAGCTAGACGAAGTCTCAATACACCCAGAATATGCAGATCACAAAGTACCAATTGGAGTTAATCTGGATCCCAAGCTACGAACCGACCTAATTGATTTCTTGATGAAGCGACATGATTGTTTCGCCTGGTCACACGAGGATATGACCGGGATCGACCCAGAGTTAATCACCCATGAGCTCCATGTAGATCCAAACTACCCTCCTGTCAGGCAGAAAAGAAGAAAGTTTGCCCCGGAGAGAAATCAGATCATCAATGAAGAAGTCCAAAAATTGTTACAAAATGGAGCCATCAAGGAGGTTCAATTCCCAGAATGGTTAGCTAATGTGGTGATAGTACGAAAGAAGAACGGGAAATGGAGAGTTTGCATCGACTTCACAGATTTGAACAAAGCGTGCCCCAAGGATTCCTTCCCATTACCTCATATTGATTCCTTGGTTGACGCTACAGCAGGCCATGAGTTACTGAGTTTCATGGATGCCTATTCAGGCTACAATCAAATCCTCATGCATCCGAACGACCAGGAGAAAACTGCATTCATCACCAACAGAGGCATATATTGTTATAAAGTGATGCCATTCGGACTCAAAAATGCTGGAGCAACCTATCAACGAATGGTGAACAAAATGTTTTCTCAGCAGATAGGGAAGACCATGGAGGTTTATATAGATGACATGCTGGTAAAGTCAATAGAAGCCGAACAACATCTCACACATTTGGAGCAGGCATTCGACACAATGAGGAAGTACGGTATGAAATTGAATCCAACAAAATGTGCTTTTGGAGTCGCTTCAGGGAAATTTCTTGGATACATGGTCACGCGACGAGGAATAGAAGCCAATCCAACTCAGATCAGATCTATTCTTGACATTCCTTCTCCTTCCACTCCGAAAGATGTCATGCGACTTGCCGGGAGAATAGCCGCACTTAATAGATTCATTTCCAAGTCGACCGATAAGAGTTTTCAATTCTTCTCAGCCTTGAAGAAGGCAAAACACTTCGAGTGGACTCCCGCCTGCGAAAAGGCGTTGACAGAACTCAAACGATACTTATCTTCTCCACCATTGTTATCTAAGCCACTCGACAATGAAAGACTTTTTCTCTACTTAGGAGTCTCAGAACAAGCAGTAAGTGCAGTCCTGATCCGAGAAGAAAACGGAACTCAACTCCCAGTCTACTATGTGAGTAAAGCGTTGTTAGATGCAGAATCACGCTACACTCATATGGAAAAATTGGTACTGGCGCTGGTAACTGCAGCAAGGAAGCTACGACCATATTTTCAGGGTCATCCAATCACTGTCTATACATCATATCCAATGAGGAGTATTCTTCATAAACCTGAGCTTTCAGGGAGACTGACCAAGTGGGCTGTGGAACTAGGAGAGCACGACATCACGTACTTACCACGCACCGCGATCAAGTCACAAGCACTCGCAGATTTTGTTGCTGATTTCAGCTCCAGTCTACAGATACCAGCTGAACAAGAAATCCAATGTATCCATCCTTCCACTACCTGGAGTTTGGCAGTTGATGGGTCAAGCAATAAACGTGGATGCGGCTTAGGGATTGTGATTACAACTCCTGAAGGCGATGTGTTGCAACAGGTGATTAAATGTGGATTCAAAGTCTCTAATAACGAAGCCGAATACGAAGCCCTCATAGCTGGCTTAAATTTGGCCCAAGAGCTCGGTGCCAAGAAGATCGAAGTGAAATCAGATTCTCAATTAGTCGTGAATCAATTCCAGGGTTCATATCAAGCTAAAGATTCACAGATGGTTTCTTATCTAAAAAAGGTTAAAGAAATCCAGTCGACATTTGAACAGGTAACCATTTCTCAAATCCCCAGAAATGAAAATAAGCACGCAGATGCTTTAGCTACACTGGGTTCATCGATTGAAGGAGAAAAAATCCAGTCCATCCCAATTGCATATTTGCAGTGGCCTGCGATTTGGAAGAATGGAATCGAAGAAGTTTCAACACTCACATCAGGCGACTCATGGTTGACTCCAATTGAGAAATATTTACAAAACGGCATGCTTCCAGAAGATAAAATTGAGGCTCGAAAGATTCAACGACAAGCTGCCAGATTCACGCTACATGATGGGCAACTTTTGAAGAGATCACTTTCTGGTCCCTACCTCAAATGTCTCACTCCAGAGGAAGCCCGGTACGTTTTGACCGAACTTCATGAAGGGGAATGTGGAAACCATTCCGGTGGAAGAAGCTTAGCCTCCCGAGCCCACACGACGGGATACTATTGGCCATCTATGCGGGCTGATTCGGTTGAAATCACTCGAAAATGCGAGAAGTGTCAAAGATTTGCCCCCGTCTCACACTTACCACCAGAGAAGTTGAAGCCGATTCTCTCACCATGGCCATTCATGAAATGGGGAATGGACATCGTTGGGAAGCTGCCTACCGCCCCTGGACAGCGAGTCTACATGCTCGTCCTTACAGACTACTATTCCAAATGGATCGAAGCAGAAGCCTTTGCCAAGATACGGGACTTAGAAGTGCAAAACTTCGTATGGAAAAACATCATTTGTCGATTCGGTCTGCCGAAGGAAATTGTAACTGACAATGGGTCCCAATTCATCAGTTACCGTTTCCAAAACTTCTGCAAGAATTGGGGAATCAAGTTGAACTTTTCAACTCCACGTTTTCCTCAAGCGAATGGTCAAGCTGAATCATCCAACAAGACGATCTTGAATACAATGAAGAAAAGATTAGAGAAATCCAAAGGAGCATGGGCAGATGAACTTCCAGGTGTCTTGTGGTCCTACAGAACTACGGCCCGGTCATCAACTGGTCAAACCCCATTCTCCCTTGTGTTTGGGTGTGAAGCTGTGATCCCAGTAGAGGGAGTTGTTCCAACTCCTCGATACCAATGGCTCGACGAAAACACGAATCAACAACTCATGAGTTATAGCCTTGATACGGTTGACGAAATGAGAGAACAAGCCTCCATACGACTTGCAGCACATCAGCAGAGAATGGCCAGATATTTTAACAAGAATGTTCGGTGCAGAACGTTTAAAGAAGGAGATTGGGTCTTACGGAAAGTATTTCAGAATACCAAAGAGATCAAGGACGGAAAGCTAGGACCAAATTGGGAAGGCCCATACGTCATTACGAAGATTGTTGGGCAGGGCGCCTACAAATTGGAAACGACAGAAGGAAGGCCAATTCAAAATAGCTGGAATGCAATTCATCTCAAACGGTTTTACCGGTAATTTTTATTTTTCTTTTGTGTTGCCCATTTGGCCAATGAAGTATTTTATAATAAAATGTTGTGTGATGAAATGTGTGCATTCTGATATAACTATATAGTAACAAAGAAACCTTAGATATAAAGCAAAAAGGAAACATTTTGTATTAGCAATTTCCCATTACAAAAAGATAGTCAAAATTAAGATTACATATTCATTCCACGGGCGTATCAGTCGACGGAACTTCATGGGAAGGCTGAGCTTCCGCTAGTGGAACATCAGCGGCCTGACTGGGTACAAAAGGGATAATTTCAGTCGTTCCAGGGACCCCTACCGTCTCAGCCTTTTTCTCCATTATGGCTATTTCTTCTTCGGCTTCTCCAATGGCCATTTGCTCTTCTTCAGCAGCTTCTTTTGAAATCACTTCTTCTCCCTTTTTCTTCTTCTTCACCCTCGCTTGTAAGTGAAACCCCAGCAGCCAGCCTCTCATATTCGCGAATCCATTTCCTCGGTTTCCAAGCGACATTCTGGCCAGCTAAATATTCTTCCATTAGGTTGCTCCTCTCTTTCATCATTGATTCGAAGGCAACCAATTCGAGTTGGTCAAGCAACTCGGCCTTTTCCTTCCTCAAGCCCTCCAAACTTTCTTTGAACGCTTCATTGGTAGCCTCAGACACTTCCTTCTCCAATTTCAATGTCGCTTGAGTCTCTCTCAGCTCTTTCTCTACCATCCTCAATTTCCTTTCGGTAGCGTCAAAATTTGCTTTCAGCTCACCGAAATCTCTTCTGACCGATGTGTTTGCTTTTTCTAAGTCCCTCATCCTCCTCTGGCTTAATTCAGCATACTGTTGCATGAAAATACCACATTCCATAACCTGAAAGAAATTCCTTTTAGTACATTCCATACGACTTCTTCAAAATCGATAATATATATATGATAGATATTTATACCTGATAACTTAAAGCCGAAATCTTCTTGCTTGTTTCGGTTGGACCCAATTCAATCAGTCGCTTCTCGTCTTCTTCCAGCAACAGACGTTTAATAAACTTAGAAAGGCTAGAAGGATCCGAAATTGCAGTAGACCCGTGGGGAATCCTCACTACTACGCCTTCTGCGTCTTCCTCCACTTCTACTACTGCCTTTCTCTTTTTCGAAGCAGATACCTTCTCAGTCGACTGGGTCGTCGTTTCCGATACATTTACCGGAACGACTTCAGCTGGTTTGGCGATGTCCAAATTTGCGGTTTCAGGCTCCTTCTCTTTGGTTTTCTTAGTCTTCCTCCGGTTCCTCATTTCATCAAGTTTTGGCACCTTAAATGGACCCGACATCATCTCAACTGCGCATAAAAATTCTTCAGGAGTCAGCGGTGTTAGAAATAGCAGCCTCCCAAATGTAACCTCAATCGCCCAAGTGCACAAAATCACTGCCAAAATATGCTTACTCAAAGCCAAGGGAGTACCTTCAGAATAAACCACTTCTTTCCACAGAGGAGTTAACTTCAGTCTCCTCTCGTCTAAAGCCGCTCTCCAATTCCTCTTCGAGTCGGGCAAACCGAGGATGCGGTTAGTATTTGCGACGGCTCGTTGAGTAGTATCGAATGTTCTATTCAGCTGAAGACCTGAAAGAAGATCAAGAAGAATATTTACAGTCATACAAGTTGTAATATAGAATTTAAAAGGGTGAAATAATACTCACTCGACGGATTCCAATGTTCAGGTATTTCTCCACTCCCATTCGACCCAAACATACACTCTCCTCTCACGAAGAAATAACTTTTTTGCCAATCACCCCTATCGTTTGTTGTAAGCCCCAATACCAAGTGCTCCCTCTTTTGGCGTAGATACAGGTGATATCTCCCTTTTTCTTAGGTGTTCTTTCATATAGTAAGTATACAATAATTCTCGCACCCCAAACACGATCCCCAATTCAAAAGACATGCACTCAAGCGACAGTAGAATCCTCCAAGTGTTTGGCATTAGTTGCGATGGAGCCAGTAGGTAGTGATTCAAGACTTCCCATACTAACTTTGGAACGGGGAATCTGAATCCATCAATAAAGGGACGTTCATAAAACCCAATCCACCCAGGAATTCTGTAGTCTATCCTTTCTGTCGGCGATGCTAACCTTACTTCAATTGATGAAGGAAATCTATATTTCAATCTCATCTCTCTCATCGATCTTTCAGTCACTCGACTAGCTGGATTTTTGGTTAAGATATTTGTCGGTTCACTCGTACTTGGGATCTCACTCGACTCCTCAATTGTAGGTAATGATCTAAGTGGCGTAGCTTCGGTGGGTATTCCTAACGGTGGTCTAGCTATAGTTACAATTCCAGCCTCTTTAAAATCTTCATACGACCAATCATCCCTAATAGTTTCTTCATCGCTTGATTCACTTATAGGTTGTTCAATATATTTGTCTATTTGAGCACCTAAACTACCCAACGAATCCTCACTCGACATTTTCTAAACAACAAACACAAATGTCCTAAAAATTTCTACCCCTTTGAAGATCAAAACACGTCCAAACCATAAACAAAATCCGTAAGTTTCACATATTTTCAAGATCTAGCGGCCTATTTGACTTAGAACAAATTGAATCTACAATATGAACATTTGAAGATGTTGAAGAATACGAAGAAGATTATGAAGAATACCTTGAAATATTGAGAGCTCCCTTAAGCTTGCCAACCGAGAGAAATTTTTGTTTGAGACCAAATGAGACCCACTACCCATTCTTATACTCTCCTTTTTAGGCGCCACAATTTCCCTCCAAAAGACACCTCGAAAACCCCACTAGGGTTTCAGTATATGAACTTGGGCTCCAAACTCCAACAAGCCCAACTTCCTTACTATCTCCCAAGGATATTATCATTGTGTAGACATCTTTGGCGATTGGTTGACATCTGTCAATGAATTTATGCCCTTCAGAGTAAACCCCAACGTCTTGTTTCATTCTACAATAGTAAACTCGAATCAAAATGCATAATGATTCATATAATCAACCAATCAAGATACATGCATGAAATCATTATTGGATTAGTTCACTCGACATTATGTTCTAATCATGCAGATCGTCTTCAGTCAACATTAGGCGGTAACATTTACATTTTAGAAGGTTATTTCAATCGTCATATATACAAGTGAATATTTGTTCCTTACATGATCGTCTCAGTCGACAGATGTATAGTAGGATACTTCCAGAAATATTCCAGTCGACGGTATATGGTATGAAACTCTGCATATAATCCAGTCGACAAATATGTGGAAGATCTTTGTAAGAACACTCCAATCGACAAGCGTGAGTGAATGTTTCATGTATTACTTTCAGTCGACATATATGCACGAGATTTTTGCAGGTACATTCCAGTCGACAATATATGAAGACTTGATGCAAATATATTCCAGTCGACATGTACACTACGGTCGACATTATATGAAGACTTGATGTAAAATATTCCAGTCGACGAGTATATGGTATGAGACTTTGCATATAATCCAGTCGACAAATATGTGGAAGATCTTTGTAAGAACACTCCAATCGACAAGCGTGAGTGAATGTTTCATGTATTACTTTCAGTCGACATATATGCACGAGATTTTTGCAGGTACATTCCAGTCGACAATATATGAAGACTTGATGCAAATATATTCCAGTCGACATGTACACTACGGTCGACATTATATGAAGACTTGATGTAAAATATTCCAGTCGACGAGTATATGGTATGAGACTTTGCATATAATCCAGTCGACAAGATCTTTGTAGGAACACTCCAATCGACGAACATTAGCGAATGTTTCATGTATTACTTTCAGTCGACATATATGCACGAGATTTTGCAGATACATTCCAGTCGACAAATATGAGAATAATTCATGTTATTATTCCATACGACATGTATATGTAAGATGATTGCAGGTACATTCCAGACGACAAGCATGATAGGATGTTTGAGTTAGTTATTATTCTCCAACCGACATGCATGTGTGAGGTATATGTTTCTTTCGACACAATGAAGGTGGTTGTCATACATATTGTTATCAACATTACTAGGTATGACTTACACATTACATATCTCCCACTCGACATCAGTGAGGTTCTAAATTTGTAATAACCCAATCGACATTGCTATATATATTGCTTGATGAAGTGTCGGTCGGTAACTGCATGAATGCAGCTTGGGAATTGTTATAGCTACTACACTTACATAATCTGAGACATGATATGAATCTCATTCGACATTATCTAGTATGTAGTTTGAGAATTATCATCACTACTACCACTACACATGTACTTCTTGAGTCTTGATATACATCTCATACGACATCTACACACCCGAAGCTTGGAATTTGTTGGTGACTTCATCCGACACTATAGCCATATATCCTGACCTTCACCAGGTTCAGTCGACTGGGAACATTCCCCACTGGCTCACATAGAGTCAAGTTTAAGACCTGGCCTTCAGCTGGTCCAGGCGACATGAGTAATTCCCCTGGTCCACGGACCCGTAGCATGGGGATTTTCCTGACCTTCACCAGGTTCAGTCGACTGGGAACATTCCCCACTGGCTCACATAGAGTCAAGTTTAAGACCTGGCCTTCAGCTGGTCCAGGCGACATGAGTAATTCCCCTGGTCCACGGACCCGTAGCATGGGGATTTTCCTGACCTTCACCAGGTTCAGTCGACTGGGAACATTCCCCACTGGCTCACATAGAGTCAAGTTTAAGACCTGGCCTTCAGCTGGTCCAGGCGACATGAGTAATTCCCCTGGTCCACGGACCCGTAGCATGGGGATTTTCCTGACCTTCACCAGGTTCAGTCGACTGGGAACATTCCCCACTGGCTCACATAGAGTCAAGTTTAAGACCTGGCCTTCAGCTGGTCCAGGCGACATGAGTAATTCCCCTGGTCCACGGACCCGTAGCATGGGGATTTTCCTGACCTTCACCAGGTTCAGTCGACTGGGAACATTCCCCACTGGCTCACATAGAGTCAAGTTTAAGACCTGGCCTTCAGCTGGTCCAGGCGACATGAGTAATTCCCCTGGTCCACGGACCCGTAGCATGGGGATTTTCCTGACCTTCACCAGGTTCAGTCGACTGGGAACATTCCCCACTGGCTCACATAGAGTCAAGTTCAAAACCTGGCCTTCAGCTGGCCCAGGCGACATGAGTAAATCCCCTGGTCCACGGACCCGTAGCATGGGGATTATCCTGACCTTCACCAGGTTCAATTAGAATTAGACAGAATCATGATCTTCAACTGGTTCAGAAAATCATCATTGTTAAGATTAAATGACTACTCCTAACGATTAAGAATAAGTTTTACATACTAAAGAGCAAATCCCAGATGATACATTCGATTTATTACTCTCAAAGTCAAAAACTTTTTTGACTTAAAGAGTAGGGAACAAACTGTACGTGCCAAATTTGGACCCGAGGGTAAAACTGTCATTTCACGTCAAGATTCAATACTAAAAGCCCATAAATATTGGCCCTTAAAAAAAATATTAGAAAACCCAGCCCAGAAGACTTTATTTTATCGGTACAGTACACTACAAATGAAATGCTAAATAAAATAGACAGCATAAAACATGATTGTTACTAACTTTTACTTTTTCTAAACATAAACACATGCAACGCCGAAAGTTTGATCCAAGACACGTTGTGGGTTCCATAGCCAGATATATCAGCACATTGTAGGCCCATTGCCAGCTTTGATCACAGCTACGAAATAATCACTTTTCGGATCTATAAAAGAGAAGGTAATTCATAGTTCAAAGGCAGGCTGAACATCATTCTAAACTTCTATTCTCTGACACAAGTTCTGAGAATTCCATTCATTTATCACCGCCCTCACGGCTATCAAAAGAAAGTAAGGTAACGATAAGCCTTATTTCCTCATATTACATAATGGCAGCTCATTTCACTATACTGACTTGAGCGTCGGAGTGTACCCGGCACCCATCATACCAGTGGTAGTCTACTCCCGTTCACTTTATCTTTGTTTTGCAGGATCGTTAATGCCCCCAATCTACAAATTCTGATTGTGGACCTCGGGTGAAAACCAGCATCCACAGAAGCTGCTCCGAAAACTTGAAAAAATATCATATATTTTATTTTAAGTTATCGCTTGTCGAACAATTTGAAGACTTACATGACATTTTGGGATAATATTTCAAATGAGATTTGTTATGCGACCCCACGTACGAATCGCAATACATAAAGTAGACAATCACTTTGAACCCTCAAAATATAAATAAATGCACGCATCTAACTTACCGGTTAAAATTTGCTAGGTTTCAGGTTGAATTGCAATCCCAACTATTGTGAATCTGTCTCCCTCAGTTGTTCGTTAATTTGTTAGGTCATGTCCAAACAACTCTTATATGACGTATGGCCCTTCCAATTTGGCCCCAACTTTTCCATCTCCAAACTTCTTTTGTATTTTGAAAACCTTTCGAGTACCCAATCCCCTTCCTTGAATGTTCTGCTTCTGTCATTTTTTGTTGAAATATCTAGTCATTCTTTTGTCGATGCGTCGCTAGTCGAATGGATGCACGATCCCTCAATTCTTCAATTATTTCCAGTTAAAATTCATAAGTTGTTGATTCGTATCATTGTTGAGCCATTGGTAACGGGGAGATGGGATGGTTTCTTCAGTTGGTATCACAGCTTCTGTCCCAAATGCAAGAGAGAATGGAGTTTCTCCTGTGGAGGAACGGATAGTCGTCCTATAGGACCATAAGACTCCTGGTAGTCATCCGCCCAGGCTCCTTTTGTTTTTCCAATCTTTTCTTCGGAGCATTTAAAATTGTCTTGTTGGAAGACTCGGCTTGACCATTTGCTTGTGGGAATCGAGGGGTTGAAAAACTTATTTGATCCTCTAATTTTTGCAGAAGTCTTGGAAGTGATTGCTGATAAATTGTGAACCATTATCAGTCACAATCTCTTTGGGAACGCCGTATCGACATATGATGTTCTTCCAAACAAATGATTGAACTTCTCTATCTCGTATCTTGGCGAAAGAGTCTGCCTCAATCCACTTTGAAAAATAATCCGTTAACGCCAGCATGTAGACTCGTTGTCCAGGGGCGGTTGGTAGCTTTCCCACAATATCCATTCCCCATTTCATGAATGGCCACGGGGAGAGAGTGGGATTTAATTTCTCAGGAGGGAGATGTGAAATCGGAGCGAACCTTTGACATTTCTCGCATTTCTTCGTATAATTAGCTGAATCAATTCTCATAGTTGGCCAGTAATACCCAGTCGAATGGGCGCGTAGAGCGAGGCTACGTCCTCCAGAATGATTTCCACATTCTTCTTCATGCAATTCTGACAATATGTGATGTGCTTGGTCGTGAGTAAGACATTTTAAATATGGTCCAGAGAATGACCTTTTCAAAAACTGTCCGTTGAAGATGGTAAATCTTGCTGCCTGTCTCTGAATCTTTCTCGCTTCGGTTTTGTCTTCCGGAAGTAGTCCTTCTTGCAAATATTTCATGAGTGGTGTCATCCACGAGTCGCTTGATGTAATGGTGGTGATCTCCTTGCTTTCTTTCCAAATTGCTGGCCAATTCAAATACACTACCGGAATGGATTGTGGTTTATCCCCATGCATCGTCGACCCAAGGGTAGCCAATGCGTCTGCTTGAGTATTCTCGCTTCTCGGAACTTGGGTTATTGTAAATTCTTCAAACGTCGACTGGATTTCTTTCACTTTCATTAAGTAAGATGACATTTGAGGATCTCGTGCTTGATATGAACCTTGGAGTTGGTTGACTATCAGTTGAGAATCTGATACCACTTCAATTCTGCTTGCTCCAAGTTCTTTAGCCAAACTGATTCCTGCTATCAACGCCTCATATTCCGCCTCATTGTTTGTAACCCTGAATCCACATTTGATTGCTTGACGTGGTATATCTCCATCAGGAGTAGTGATCACTACCCCAAGACCGCATCCTTTCTTATTACTGGAACCGTCGACTGCAAGTTTCCAAAGTGATGTGGTCTGGATTGAACTGACTTCTTCATCTATTGAAACCCTCTGATTGAGACTGAAGTCAGCAACAAAATCAGCCAACGCTTGAGATTTGATTGCTGTCCTGGGCTGGTAAGTGATGTCGTGTTCTCCCAATTCGACCGCCCATTTCGTTAATCTTCCAGACAACTCTGGCTTATGAAGAATGCTCCTTAGGGGATACTCTGAATAAACTGTGATCGGGTGTCCCTGAAAGTATGGTCGTAGCTTTCTTGCTGACATTACCAAGGTCAGTACTAGTTTTTCCAAATGTGAGTAACGTGATTCCGCATCAAGCAATGCCTTGCTTACGTAGTAGACTGGAAGTTGGGTGTTGTTGTCTTCTCTGATCAAAACAGCGCTCACAGCTTGATCTGAGACTCCTAAGTATAGGAAAAGCCTTTCATTGTCGAGTGGTTTTGACAATAATGGTGGCGACGTTAAGTATCGCTTGAGTTCTTTGAGAGCTTCTTCACAGGCTGGAGTCCACTCAAAGTTTTTTGCTTTCTTTATGGCTGAGAAGAACATAAAACTCTTATCTGTGGACTTGGAGATGAATCTATTTAAAGCTGCAATTCTTCCTGCTAGCCGCATAACATCTTTGGGCAGGTATGAGAGGGAATTTCAAGAATGGATTTGATTTGATCAGGATTTGCTTCAATGCCTCGTCGCGTGACAACATATCCCAAGAACTTCCCAGAGGCTACTCCAAATGCACATTTTGTTGGATTCAACTTCATCCCATACTTATTCATTTGTTGAATGCTTCTCCCAAGTGCTGTAGATGCTGATCAGATCTTGAAGATTTCACCAGCATGTCGTCTACATAAACCTCCATTGTTTTCCCAATCTGTTGAGAGAACATCTTGTTGACCATTCTTTGATAAGTAGCTCCCGCATTTTTTAGGCCGAAGGGCATCACTTTGTAACAAAAAATGCCTTTATTGGTCACAAAGGTTGTCTTCTCTTGGTCGTCTGAATGCATAAGGATTTGGTTGTACCCAGAATATGCATCCATGAAACTCAACAATTCATGCCCGGCTGTAGCATCAACCATTTGATCGATATGTGGCAGTGGGAATGAATCCTTCGGGCATGCCTTGTTCAGGTCCGTGAAGTCAATACAAACTCTCCATTTTCCATTTTTCTTTCGTACTACCACCACATTGGCTAACCAGTCTGGGAACTGTACTTCTTTGATGGCACCATTTTGTAACAATTTCTGGACTTCTTCATCAATGATCTGATTTCTTTCTGGGGCGAACTTTCTTCTTTTTTGCCGGACAGGAGGGTAGTCTGGATCTATGTGGAGTTGATGGGTGATCAACCCAGGGTCAATCCTGTCATGTCTTCATGC
This sequence comes from Zanthoxylum bungeanum, assembly GCA_019454045.1. Lineage (NCBI taxonomy): Eukaryota > Viridiplantae > Streptophyta > Magnoliopsida > Sapindales > Rutaceae > Zanthoxylum > Zanthoxylum bungeanum. Next base: position 59,792 of record SKCR01027415.1, read on the forward strand.
GACCATGCGAATCGGTCGTGTTGTTTTTTCAAAAAATCACTCAAGTCTGCTCGAAGCTTGGGATCCAGATTTGCTCCTATTTGAGTTTTGTGATCTGCATGTTCTGGATGAATTTGGACCTCGTCCAGTTCTTCAATACTTGGGAGTGTAGGCTCCAAAGGATGAGGCCCGCTCTGTAATTGCTATGCTGAATGGATCTTAGCTTTCATTGTCGTCTGGTAGCATCCTCTTGAGGCAATCCTATCACCCCTTATTTCCTGAACCCCCCACTTCGTTGGAAACTTTAGAGTTTGATGATAAGTGGATGACACAGCTCTCATTTCATGAATCCATGGCCTACCGATGATAGATGTTGTAGTCAGAAGGACAATCCAAGACTAGAAAAGTAGTCATTTGGTTAATTCCTCCTGCGTAGACTGGAAGACATATTTCTCCCAAAGTAAATTTCTGCTCACCACTGAATCCGATTAACACCGTTGTTCGTTTGTTAACTTTCCCTAGTTCAGCTCCCATATCCGCTAAGGCATTTGCAAAGATGATGTTTGCTGAAGATCCCGTATCTACCAGAATCCGTTTGACCATAAAATTCGCCACTTGTAGGGAGATCACTAAAGCATCATGATGAGGGTTCATACTTCCGGAATTGCTGTCGTCTGGAAAATCCATCATCAGATTTGTAAACTTTTTCTCCATAGAGCCTGTGGAATGATGAATGTTTGACATGATAGCCCTGGCATGTCGTTTGGCCGCTGAATACGAAACTCCACTGATCTCCGATCCTCCTGAAATGAAATTCACTGTGTTGTCGATTGGTGGAGGTGGAATTGGTGCTTCTTCATGTCCATCCCTCTCACTTCTCTGGGCGAATGTAGCTTTCCCTTTCTCTGTAAGTAAATCTCTTAGAAATCCCTTGTTCAGCAGCTCTAGGACTTCTAATCTTAATGCCACACATTCAGTCGTCGTATGGCCGTAGTCTCGATGGAATTCACACCATTTACTTGTGTCTTTCTTTTTGAAGCTTTCTCTGCTGCGTGGAGGCCATCTTACTTCATTTCCCATTTTTTTTAATACCAAAACTAATTCTCCTAGAGAAATAGAAAAATTGTAATCTGGGAGTCTTGGCTTTTCTGCTTGAACTCTTCCTGTGTTTTGTATGGTAGGGGTCTTCGATCAAAGTCCCTTCGGAGGGGCTGATGTTCTTTCCTTGGGGACTCTTTTCTCTGAATGATGCCTAGGTGTCATTCTTGCGAATTCTTTATGTCGTTTGGAAGTATGAGGCGTTCTTTCATTTTGCACATTGGAGGAATTATCTTTTCTTTTATTCCTCTTGTCTTCTTCCCATCTGATTTCGACTTGAGCTCGTGCCATGGCCTGGTCCATTGTGTAGCATCGAAATTTAGTTAACTTTTTGTAGAGTCCGCTATCACAAAGTAACCCGTTTCTGAAAGCTTCCACAGCTGTCGGCTGATGTAAATCTGGAATCGATATCCTCTCCTTGTTGAAACGGGCCACGTAGCTTCGCAAGGATTCACCCCTCCGTTGCTGGATGGTACTAAGGTCGTCAGTAGTTTTTTCAAGTTTGCAAGAGCTGGCGAAATGCTCCACAAACTTGTCTGCCAACTGTTGATAGGACTTGATGGATCTGTATGGTAGATTGATGAACCACGTAAGGGCAGGGCCTCCCAAAGTTTCTCCAAATCCTCTGCACATACCTGCTTCCCATTGAAGATGAGCTAAGCCAGTTGACATCATTTTGTACTTGTAATGGATGACATGGTCGTCTGGGTCTGTGGATCCATCATATAGTTTCATGTCGGGTGGACTGAACTTCCGCGGTAACTCAATGGATGTAATGTTTTCCATGAAGGGGGTGTCAGAAATGGTTCCAGCTCTGCTCTTCTTTATTGGTAGTTTCACTCCTGGTAGGTTGGACATGATTGCTTCTTTAAATTCTTTCATTTCCCTTCTCATAGCGATGGCAACTTGTTGAGCTTGGTGGATGGGAGAATTTGGTAGGTCCCTCTGGTCCTCATCATTTGATGGAATGTTATATGTTGTTTCGTTAAATGCTCCCAGAGATTGACTGGTGTGATACGGTTATTGGGCTGATCTGAGATATCATGATGCCGAGATGGGGATGAAATTAACTCCAACTGTTTCTGAAGGTTCATGTTGGAATTACGAATGGTTAAATTTTCCTCTTCCAAAGCTTTTAATCTCTCCTGTAGAGTGGCCAGTTGTGATGCCATTGGATCGGTTGTCTGTTCATTGCTTGAAGCCATGAATTACTAAGCTGTGACTGTTGGTAGAATACAAAATCTTTGTTTGCAAATTATTGCTAGGGCCCCACGGTGGGCGCCAAATTGTGGATGCTGGATTTCGGCCGAGGTCCACAATCAGAATTTGGAAATAGGGGCACTAACAATCCTGCAAAAATAAAGAAGAATGAATGGGAGTAGATTGCCTACCGGTGTGGTAGGTACCGGGGACACTCCGACGCCCAAGTCAGTAGTATGAAATGATCAGTAAATATGTAAAATGTGAAAGTAAGGTTTGATGTTACCTTAAATTCTTTTGGTAGCCGTGAGGGCGGTGATAAGTGTTTAAGGAGATGGAATACTCTAAGATAGTGTCAGAGAGCAGAGACTTGTAAGAAGAAGTTGAACTCCGCCCTGTCTCTCGAATTTCGTTCCAATTTATAGATGAAGATTATCATCATTGGCAGCTGGCGTAAGTCCCACCACGTGCTTTGTGTATTTTTTGATAAAAAGTCTGGGCAGGTGGGAATAAGTTTTGTGTCGGGCAAAGTAGAAGAAGAGTAGTTGATATAATTAGAGGTTTTTGTATTTAAGCTTATGACTTAATTGTAATACAATAATACATAAATCTTTTTGGGCCTGGCCTTTACCTTCGGGCTTTGCATACCATTTTGGGCCCTGCACACTATGTTGGGCTTTTAAGGTAAAAGACGGTTTTATCCTTGGCCCATTTTTGGTTCGTACAGTAATGACGAAAAGACTATACATTAACGTTTTAACCTCAACTTGTATGGTTCAGCGTGTCGTTTTGTTTTTAGCCATGATTTGTAGGTGGGCAGGGTTTCATGAATATGTATACATGCATATGAGATATATATGTATAAGTAACAACCGAACGTGAGCCTAGAGAGTTCCACTATATTAAGTTTACTCGTGAGCTCTAGGGCGACTTTCGTCAAATGTTGACAAAGTGTTTTGGGTTTTAGGATTAAATTATTTGATCTGATAATTCATGAGATGAATTATTTAATTGAATTAATTAATTTTATATCAATAGTTGATATAAGTTTATTGTATAATAGATGTAATTTGATTTACATAAAATTAGTAATTAATTAGTGAATTAATTTAATTATTAATTAATATACAAAATTAATTACTTAGTTTATACAAATAAATATATTAATTATTTAAGGTAACTATAGTTAATGTAATTGAATATTTTTTAGTTAAAGTAACTAAAATCATTTAATTGTAATTTAGTTAACTTAGTTGGTGAGATATTTTTTTTTAACTTTGGTTAAGTTAAATTTTGAAATTTGTGGTGTAGAGAAAAGATTCTCTTGTACCATGGTTTGTTAAAAGGCTTGGTTTGTTTTTCTTTAATTAGTATTAATAAAAACAAAAAGCAAAAAAAAAAAAAAAAAAAATCCTTCTCTCTCCACTTTTTGCCTGCCTCTGCCAAGCCAAAAAGAAGAAGCAAAAATTCCTTCACTCTTGTTTTTTGCTCTCTGCCTGCCGAAACCAGGGAAAAAAAAGAAATCTGAATTTTCTTTTTTTGTTTAGTTCTCCAAATTCAAGCCAAAATTCTCACCAAAAATTACCCAACAAGTTTGTTGACGGGTAATTTTCGTCCCAGGGGGTAGTTTCGAGATAACCCTCTCGAGACAATCATCTTTCAACTTAGAATTTGTTTGGTTATGAGGAGATCAAAGACAAATGTGGCAAAAGACAAAGCAAACACAAAAATCGATAAAGAGCGTTTAACGTGGTTTGGCGGAGGTAATCCAGCCTACGTCCACGGGCACAAAGTAGAGGGGGTTATTTTATTACCAAACCAAGCTCTACCGACCAGTTTAGGGACAAGTCTAATAGTAACCGAGTTGTCGGTTGTTCTTTATGTTTCTCACAAGTAGTAATAGAATGAAAAATTTTCCAACCCTTACAAATGAGATCACCATCTCCTTATATACTAATGGATATACAATAATGTTCTCATATCTTTGTGACGCCAGCACTGCAGGTCTGCGGGTTTCCAGTGATTTGACAAGCTCTCTTCCTCAATCTGCCATTGCCGAAAGCAAAATCTACCCTCTGATTTCCCGTCACATCACGCTGTAAAAGTACACCGTCATGCATTTTCATTAATGATGACAGCCTGTTAGATTTTGAATATGAAAGTTGATTTCAGTGGGAAAAGTCCAAACTATCCTGATTATGCTTCGGTTATAGGACGTCGGCCAGTAAACTTGCCGAACACCTCAATTGCTCCCGCCCCGATCCATAATATCCGAGCTCATCAACTTGTTCCATGAGGTAAGATAACATCAAATCGAGCCGCCGGTCTGATGTGGTCCGCCTTGGTTCTAATGTTTTCGGTCTATGAAATCTGCGCGAGATCCGAGGAAGAAGTGTTTGGATCCTCTTACTGCCCGAGAATTGACCGATACATCTGGACGTCTGATCCTCCAAAAAAATGGAAATTCCCTCTTTGCCCTTGCCAGATTGCTTGAATATCTTAGTTGTAGAAATCCCCATCAATATATGTCCCCTAGTTCTTGGTTCCGGTGAGTGTGCGAGTCGGTGCCGAGAACTACAAAAATCATAAGCGTGTTGATCAGCCATCAGGTGGTTGGCCTTGGGAATCATGTAGAAAACTGCTATGGCGCCAGCTCAGGTCATCCCCCAATATCTTCTTATGATCCGCCCTTAAGCCGAAATCAGGCACTCAGTGGGATGTAACCCGACCCCGAGGTGATGGAGCAAGATAGCCTCAACGGAACGAATCCAGCCCCGAGCTGGTGGAACATAGCATCGGCGGAACGAATCCAGCCCCGAGCAGGTGGAACATAAAAGACTCGGCGGAACGAATCCAGCTCCGAGCTGGTGGAACATAGCATCGGCAGAACGAATCCAGCCTCGGGCAGGTGGAACAAAACAGACTCGGCGGAATGAATCCAGCCCCGAGCTGGTGGAACATAACAGACTCGGCGAAACGAATCTAGCCTCGAGCTGGTGGAACACAACAGACTCAATGGAACGAATCCAGCCCCGAGCTAGTGGAACAGAACAGACTCGACGAAACGAATCCAGCCCCGAGCTGGTGGAACATAACATGGCGAAATGAATCCAGCCCCGAGCTGGTGGAACATAACAGACTCGGCGAAACGAATCAAGCCCGAGCTGGTGGAAAATAACAGACTCGGCGGAACGAATCCAGCCCCGAGCTGGTAGAACATTTGAGACTTATACGAGGGAAGATTTTCAACCTCTGAGGCTCTGCGCGGCAGTGGGTGTCAGGTACGTGATCGTAAAAAGCGGTTCCCAACTGGCCGTCTAGCAACTAAATGGCGAGTTTCAGGCCAGAGAGCCTAACATGATGGCTTATATGACCGAGATGAAGAAGATGATTGGGGAAATTGATAGTGTACAGTTCGAGCAGATTGGTCGAGAATACAACCATCAGGTAGACTCGTTGGCTCGGCTGGCGTCCTCAATTAAATCAGAGGAGCCTAGGACCATCCCTTTAATCTGCGTACAGGAAAAAAATGCTGGGAAGCCGGAGGTGAGGGAAGTAGATACATAAGGGATGACCTATTGGATGGACCTGATCAGGAGTTACTTGGAGACTGGGAAGACACTTGAGGATAAGAATGATGCAAGAAAGTTGAAGTACCGAAGCTCAAAATTTTACTTAGTTGAAGGAGTCTTGTACCGGTGGGGGCATACGGTACCACTTTTGTGGTGTCTTACAACCGATGAAGCAGATTTTGTGCTCAGAGAGATTCATAGAGGAATCTGCGGGATCCATTTCAGGGGGCAGTCGATTGCATTTAAGGCATTGAGGCAATGGTTCTACTGGCCGACCATGCACCAAGACGGATTGAAGGTAGCTCGGAAATGTGAAAGATGCTAGAAGAACGCCAACATTCATAATCAATCTGTTGAGCAGTTGACAACTCTGGTCAGCCCCTGGCCATTCACCCAGTGGGGGCTAGACATCATCAGACCAATGTCAGCGGGACGGGGACAAGCCAAGTATGCCATCGTCGCCATTGACTATTTCACCAAGTGGGTAGAGGCCGAACCCCTGTCTACAATCACATAGAAGAAATCAATAGTTTTTATAAAGAAGAGTATCATCTGCCGATTTGGAATTCCCGAGCCATCATTGCTGATAATGGGAAGTAGTTCTACAGTAAGGGTTTCAAGAAGCTCTGTGAAGACCTTCAAATCGCCTTGAGATTTGCTTCACATGCTCATCCCAAATCTAACGGACAGGTCGAGGCTACCAACAAAACAATCAAGGAAAATCTAAAGGCCCGGCTCGGATCTTGTAAAGGGCTCTGGGTCGAAGAGTTACCAGAACTGTTATGGGCGCACCGAACAACCTATAAGGACTCCATAGGGGAAACTCCTTTTTCTTTGGCTTATGGTTGTGAAGCAGTAATTCCGGTAGAAATTGGGATGATCACCCACAGGGTCCGGCATTTTGAGGCCGAACAGAACAAAGAGCTCGTCAGGAATCATCTTGATCTAGTCGAAGAAAAACGGGAGAAGTCGGCTATGAGAGCGGCTGTCTATCAGCAGAGAATGGCTCATTTTTACGACAAGAAAGTTCAGGCTCGGTCCTTTCTCCTTGGGGATTTGGTTTTGAGGAGGGTCACATTGAATACCCGAAAACCCGAAGAAGGTTCATTGGGCGCCAAATGGGAAGGGTCGTACAAAGTGGTGGAGATAGTAAGACCGCGTACCTATCTTTTGGAGCAGTTGGACGGTACCCGAATCAAGAAACCTTGGAACGCCGAGATGCTGAGAAAATATTTCCAATAGACCTTTTTCTTCGAACTGCGAAGTCATTGGATGACCCGACCAGGATCGGGAAATTATTGTAGAGCCTCTCTTGAAATGACCCACAAAGAGTTGTAAGAATGGCGGTAGATCCCATGAATATAAACATGACTTTCTCTTTTGAATTAAGAAACTTGTCCATTTTACTTGTTTATTAATTGAATGCGAAAGCTATGTTCGATATTCTTGGGATGTGCTCGATGTGAAGGGGTGATCGGTAGTCGGGAAGGGCACCAAGCCCGTGGCACACCAATCCCGGGTGTCATTATCAAACCCCCGGATGGAAGTGTCCCGACCTGACTCCTTTCACCTTTGAGGATCCAGAACGCATCAAGGGATGGGGTATATGTGGGAAAAGTGCGAACCCCTCGTGGCACGCCGATCCCGGGTGTCATTATCAAACCCTCGAGGCCGGAGTGTTATTACCCCATAACTCGCATCTTTGAGGAGCAACTCGAGGTAAACCGGACCCATGGAGGTTTTTTCCCCTGCGAGTTAGCTGATGAATCCCGCCGAGAACCATCCGACCCTGTGGCATGAGGACAGCCGAATGGCCTCCATGACCATTGTGGTCCAGGATAAACCGGACCCAATGAGGTTTCTTCCCCTGCGAGTCGGCTGGTGAGTCCCGTTGAGAAACACCCCAGGGATGGCGCACACGGGGTGTCTTCTTCCCCCGTGGGGTATCTGCCTAACTGCCTCGGATCAGAAGAAGCATGGCATGGGGAAGTTTCTACCTTCATAGCGCTTGCAGACTCCAGAGCCGCCCAACATGAGGAGGTTTCTGCCCTCAGGGTCTCAGCCGCTCACCGATCCGTAGCCCGGCTAGCCGGACGCTGAGTTGTAAGATTTAGAATTGTGTTTTGGGAGGCACCAGGCAGGACGCTGCCTCGGGGCTCTCGAGTTGTTATTCTTTTCGGGTTTGTGTGGAGCATGTGCTAAGTCACCTCCCTTTTTGCCAACTGTTGACGGGTTGATTTTCATCACAGGGGTAGTTTCGAGATAACCCTCCCGAGAGAATCCTCATTCAACCTCGAATGTTTTTGGTTATAAGGAGACCAAAGACAAATGTGGCAAAAGACAAAGTAAACATAAAAATTGACAAAGAGCATTTAACGTGGTTCGGCGGAGGTAATCCAGCCTACGTCCAAGGGCACAAAGTAGAGGGGGTTGTTTTATTACTAAACCGAGCTCTACTAACCTGTTTAGGGACAATCTAATAGTAACCGAGCTGTCGGTTGTTCTTTAAGTTTCTTATAGTAGTAATAGAATGAAAAAAATTCCAACCCTTACAAATGAGATCACCATCTCCTTATATACTAATGGATATATAATACTGTTCCCATATATGTGTGATGCCAGCACTGTAGGTCTGCTGGTTTTCGGTGATTTGGCAAGCTCTCTTCCCCAATCTGCCATTGCCGAAAGCAAAACATACCCTCTGATTTCCCGTCACATCACGCCGTAAAAGTACACTGTCATGCATTTTCATTAATGATGACAGCTTGTTATATTTTGAATATGAAAGTTGATTTTAGAGGGAAAAGTCCAAACTATCCTGATTATGCTTCGGTTATAGGACGTCGGCCATTAACTTGCCGAACTTCTCAATTGCTCTCGCCCCGATCCATAATATCTGAGCTCATCAACTTGTTCCAGGAGGTAAGATAACATCAAATCGAGCCGCCGGTCTGATGTGGTCGGCCTTGATCCTGATGTTGTCAATCTATGAAATCTGCGCGAGATCCGAGGAAGAAGTGGTCGGATCCTCTTACTGCCCGAGAACTGACCGATACATCTGGACGTCTGATCCTAAAAAAATGGAAATTCCTTATTTGCCTTTGCCGGATTGTTTGAATATCTTAGTTGTAGAAATCCCCATCAATAAAGTTATCAAGAACATGGAATTAATCCTAAAGTGTTAAGGATTATTTTGTTGCTTGAAGTGTTAATTTTTCTAGGGTTTAAGAGTTAAACTTTAGGGAAATTTTTATTGTCATTCTTGAGTGATCAAACCACCTTTTGGTCACCAAAATTTGTTCTTCAAGAAGCTTGATTTGGTGGAGAAAGAAGAAGTTCAAAGATTCAAAGAGCTTGGTGGATTTGGGGCTCAGATGCAAAGCTTCTCAAATTGGCAAGACTCAAAGCCATTGTAGGTAAATTGTTTTTATAAATTTATTGTTGGGTTGTTTGTTGAGAAAATTGTTCATGAAATTGTTGGATAATTATAAGCATGTATGTGAGGAATTTTTTAAGCTTTAAAGAGTATAGAAAATTAATGTATGGATGATATATTGATTTTATATGCTTGGTTTATATTTGACAATTATTGGAGAATATTTTGATGCTTGGATTATTTTATTAAGTGTTAATAAAATTGTTAAAGTGTTTAGAATATTTATTTAAGCTTATGGAAATTATATTGATGCATGGAAAAATTAATATATGATGATATATTAATTTTAATGCATTGGAATAATTTTAAGTTTATGGAAGTAAATATTTTAATACACTTTTAGGGTATTGCTGAAAAAAAAATTGCTCGGGATTTGATCCCGCACGCGTTCCGCTGTTCTCGGCATATTTGTTCCTCCTAACACTTATAGCAAGGGAAAAATTAAGAAGGTTGGATCTAGTCAGTAGGAACTTTTTTATCGCTACTAAACAGAGTTATAATCAATATACAAGGTTTGAGATTTAATCATATCCGACACTTTTTGCAACCAAACCCTAAAATTTATTTTCCTTCTTCCCTGCCGTCTGTCACAAAAATTGTGGGTTCCCTATCACCATTTATTTTTCTATTTTCTTGATAAGTTCCAAATCCATTCAATCCCCAAACTCGCTTCCTCCATCAATCTTCTTCAACCACCTCCTCTAATTTATTTTTCCTTATTTTATTTTTATGCCTCATTTTCTTACCCGATATTTGGATCTAGGTTTCCACTGATATGATGGTTATTTTATCCAACTATATGTTGGTTTTTTGTGATTTTGTATGACTTTCTATCTTTATATAGGCATATAAAGTGTTACAACAATAGATAGATGATTTGCGGGACTTCATCGGTAGATTTGAAAATGGAAGAAGAACATTTTATAATTATAGAGTGTTGATTAATTTGTAATGAATTTGTTTTGATGTTGTAATGGTCAGGTCAGAGCATAAGCTAGTGATGTTTTCGGCAATTGGACTATTGTCATCTAGGGTGGAACACTCCACCACTTCGCCTAGCAGCATGACGCTTGTATTGCTCTCCTCAACCCAATTTTCACGGTTTAGGCTGCTCCCATTTCACTCGCCGCTACTTTAGGAATTGCTTTTGCTTTCTTTCCCCTGGCTACTAAGATGTTTCAGTTCGTCGGTTTGTCTCTTGCATGCCTATGGATTCAGCAGCAGTTTGAAAGGTTGACCTATTCGGGAATCTCCGAATCTAGGTTTTCTTTGTGTACTGTATTATTTCACTTCTGGTCTTAAAATTTATATTCACCAACTCTTGTCTTGAAATTTATATTCACCAACTCCTGTCTTGAAATTATAAATTTGTAATTACTTTAGGACCACAGTAGATTTATGAATGAATTTGAGTTTTGATTGAATATGTGGAATATAAAGTGCATAGAGTTTATGTTGTAAGGGTGTGTCCTCACTAGCTTATCTTCAGCTTTTTTCCTAAGTACTGTTGTTGGACTATATGGTAGTGTATTTACATTCTTATAGTGTTTTACTCATGAATGAATTTTATATTTCAAAAAAAAAAAATCATAATTCGAAATGTGATTTTTTTAAATGAATTTTTTCTCCAAAAAAAAAAAACAATAGAGTCGTAATCCAAATGTGATTTTTTTTAAATAATTTTTTTCTCCATTTGTTAAGACTATTTCAATATTGTTAATTTAGTTTTGGATTGGTAATTAGTAATCTTTTAAAACCCGACTTGACTCATCGACCCGTGATAGGTAGAGAATTAAAGATTAGAGGTCGGACCGGAGATCAACCCAGGGTCGACCAAAAATTGATAATAATCATTATTTTATTATGTATTTATATAAAAAAAACAAATATTATAGAAATGAATAAATTCAAAACATAGATTCTATAACTATATATTCCACTCATTAAAAACATTCAATCTACTTGCATAAAAGCTTTAAAAATATTCCTCAATTCATTATTGTAAAATCTCTTTATTCAATCTCTATTACTTTTAGCTTTTTTCCCTATTTTTTTTATGGTATTTACAACATTCCATAAGCACTTATTAAATATGATTAATAAGAAAAATTATTGTTTATTTATTTATTTATTTATTAAGACCGTAATACGGTTAATATAGTACACATGCTATCAACATGAATAATTACTCTCACAAATTGTTAACTAATCATTAATTGCTCTCACAAAATTTCCTTAAATTTTACACAC